>MU968359.1:45685958-45992216 GCA_034641835.2 Pinus albicaulis
TACCATTCTTTCATCGCAAGTTAAGATATATATCTTGCGATGTGAAGAAGGGAGAGTAGGTGAGGATTGTTAGATCGGACATAGATCAATGGCGGACGACGAGTCGTGATGTCGCATTTCACAAATATTAACGGATACCATTAAGAGTTCGCAAGATAAATTGATTGCGACATAGTAAGATTTGAAATATATGATGTGATGAGGGAATGCCACGTGTTGGCATTGTGCACAAGTGCACTTCGCAAGAGTTATGGTTTATCGATGTCGGTAGAGTGGTAAACTTGCGGGGGAGTGATTGCGATGTGTTGTGATTGGTTGGCATGTTGTGGGACCCAAGAACCCTATTCCATGTGTATGTAAAGCTATTTAAGGTTATGTGTGTTCTGTTATAAAGAGCGATGTTGGTTGCTTCGTGTATGTATGTAAATAAACTCCGCAAGTGTATTTTGTTGTGTTTCGATCAAGCCACTTAACGGTTGGGGGTGCGCATGTGGCCACCACCCTAACCGTAATGTTTAATGTGCAGCTTAATAGGCAATGCAGATAGGGGCATGCCAAATTTGGCGGTCAGCCCTAATTTAACTCCAGTTAACTGGAGTTCTCCACATTTTTAGAGGATTTTTCCTAGGAGATATTGGGAAAAAGTGTAGGAGGCTCAATTTTCGACCATTCAGAGTGAATGAAGAGTCATTCTTGACTAATTGGAGCATTATGAAGCCATTGGTGTGGATAAAACAACCATTAGAGCATTGTAGCTACATGTAATTTCAAAATTTTGAGCATAATGAAAGATGGAAAAGCCATTGGGAGCTGGACCAGCAGGTGTAGCCCAGGTGGGGTGAACTGCTTCATCATTCCTGCTGTGTAAATTTTATGTGGTGACTTATTTCTCTATTTTACACTATTGTTCAATGTTTTTAAGACTTATTTTATGCTTATAATTCACTAAATTTCATCTATAATTCATGGAAAAACTCCTTAATCCTTATGCAAACTAATGAACCAATTATGCACATGTTTTTAAAACTAAAAGATCCTTGGCACAAAAAAACTAATACAGTCATTTCAGATCAAATGGTATCAAATCTAGAGTCTTTTCTTTGGTACTTTTTAGTGAAAAGAATTGTTTAACTGTTTGCAAGTTTTATATGCTTACAAGGCTCAAGCGCAAAAGGGGAGAAGACAAACTGGTGGAAGCAGGAGGGTCTCAAAAGGAACCAAAGCAAAGGAGAGCAAGATTTCCACAATCTCCACCACCTAGTTTGCCTCCTAAAGATGCAGAAGCTCCATTAAGCATGCCTCATGAGGAAGGAGAAATTCATGAAGAATTTGACCCTAAGGATGAAGAAAGAGTGTTTAGGAAAGCATTTCTTGACATGACTGAGATGGTTAGAATTATTTGTCAAGAAAGGAATGAGAGACTGGAAGGAGAAGGATATAAATTCCAAAAGGAAGGACAAGGATCTTCAGGAGATCAACATGATGAAGACAAGTCAAAGAAGGGAAATGGAGGCAATGGAGAGCCACCATCTTCACCCTCATCATCATCATCTTCTACCTCTTCTTCAGTACATCATCCACACAAGTCCAAGAGCACTGGTAAATCTCCTTTATTAAAACTTGATGTTAATTTCAAATTTCCAATGTTTAATGGTGAAGTAAATGCAGACAATCTAGATAATTGGATTCGACAATTGGAGGTCTATTTAAGAATAAAGAACCTTCAAGATGATGATACCAAAATTCAATTAGCTTCTTTGAGAATGGAAGATGCAACACTTGTTTGGTGGGAAAGCAAGACAAAGGAGGAAAGCAAGAAACATGGTAAGATTATTCTATCATGGTCAGATTTTATTGCTGCTATTAAACGAAAATTTTATCCATTAGCTCATATGAAAAAATCCATCATGAACTAGCATAAATTTAGGCAGTTAAAGGGACAAAATGTGCAAGAATACACCTAGGAATTTAGGAGAAGAGCTCTTTTATTAGGTGTGGATTTGTAGAGCCAAGACACTTTGTTAAAGTACATAGGAGGCTTACATAGCTACCTAAAACATATTATTCTCATGTTTAACCCCACTAGTCTAGATGAAGTTTGTGTTCAGGCCACACATTTAGAAGCTAGAGGGAAGAACATTCCTGAAGAGGGTAAGAAGAAACCTTTTAAGGGTAAAGCTAAGGAGAAAACCCAAAAAGTTAAAAACAAAAAGAATGCATATGTTAATAAAGAGGGAGAAAAAGTGACTTGTAAACATTGTTCAAAAGAAGGCCATGATGAAACTCATTGTTGGAAATTACATCTAGAATTGAGGCCAAAGAAACCCAATAACAAAGGGAAACATAAAATTGTTGCTACATCTCAACATGACTTAGGGTCTGATTCAGGTGATCAGACTAAAATTACAGCCATGGGATTGAAGAACATGAAGGGAAAAGAAATTGAAATTAAACTCATTACCAGTACATCAAACAGTCACATAAACACTCCAAATGAAGAAGAAATAATAGAACTATTTCATGTGAGGGTCATATCCATGCATACCAAGATTGACACATTGTTTGACAGTGGGTCACAAGAAAACTTAATCTCTGAAGACTTTGTCAAAAAACTTAACCTTGAGACCATACCACATCCAAAACCATATCCATTGGGTTGGATTTGTAAGGATGCAAATCTACAAGCTACAAGGAAATGTATATTGAGGTTTGCAATCACTACAATATTTGTTGACACAGTTGAATTAGATGTGGTTCCGCTTGGCATAATTGGTATTGTATTAGGGATTCCTTAATTGTATGACAGGAAATCAATCTTCTATCGCCATGAGAACAAGTATAATTTATTCAAAGATGGCAAGGAGTTCATTGTTAGAGCACACCGCAAGAACACAAATATTGCTTTGGTAAATGTTGGACAGGTAAATAGGCTGGTAAATTCAAGTAAGAATTTTGTTCTTCTTATGATTAAGCCCAAAGTTGATATTAATCATGAATTTTTTGAGGGATGTAATCCTAAGTTGAAATCAGAATTATATGATGTGGTTAATGGGCATCATGAGATGTTTCAGGAGCCAACAGGATTGCCTCCAAAAAGGGAATTTCAACATGAGATTCAGTTGCAGCAGGATTGTCCTCTTCCAAACATCGGGATGTATCGCATGCCAATAATGGAGAATGCTTGAAATAAAGAGGCAAATCAGAGATATGTTGGATAAAAATATCATAAGGCCAAGAACCTTGCCATGCAGTTCACCCATAGTATTAATACCAAAGAAATATGGGACTCGGCACATGTGTGTATATTTTTGAGCTTTGAAAAAAATTACGGTAAAAAATTGTTACCCACTCCCAAGAATAGATGATTTTCTTGATCAGCTGAAAGAAGAAAATATTTTCAGTAAGTTATATTTACAAAGTGGATATCGTCAAGTAAGAATTTCATAAATTGATATATGGAAAAATGCATTAAAAAACAAACAAGGACTCTTTGAGTGGCTAGTTATGCCTTTTGGTTTATGTAATGCACCGGAAACTTTTATGCGGGTTATGGATAATGTTTTGCGACCATTCCTTGATGACTTTGTTATTTTTTACTTAGATTACATTTTGATTTTCAGAAAAACAAGAGAAGATCATGTCTTTCATGTAAATAGAGTGCTTGATATTTAGAAGAAAAAGAAATTGTTTCTTAAGATGTCAAAATGTGAGTTTGGAAAGACTTATTTGGTCTATTTGGGACATATTGTAGGAGGAGGAGAATTGAGGATTGATCCTTCTAAAGTGGAGGCCATTGTGAATTGGTCCACACCCAAAACAGTTACCGAGGTAAGAATTTTCTTAGGTGCAACTCAATATTGGAGGAAATTTATTGCTAACTTTTCTTCCATCGCAGCTCGTATTAATGTAGTAACAGGTGTGAAGAAATGATTCCAATGGGGAGGCAAAAAACAACAATTTTTCGAAGCTTTAAAATACACGATCAGTTCAGCTCCAGTCCTTTCACTACAAAATTTGAGACAGCCATTCGAGATACAAACTGATGCTAGTGACTATGCCATGGGTGCAGTCCTTTTGTAGCATTGTAAGCCTGTCGACTTTCATTCAGAAAATTTTAATGGTGTTGTGACTAATTATCCTACATATGACAAAGAAATATATGCTTTGGTACAAAGTGTCAACAAGTGGAAACACTACTTTATGGGTAAAGAGACTATTGTACACACCGATCACCAACCATTACAGTACTTGCAGTCGCAAACAAAATTGTAGCAATCAATAAATTTCAGGTGGATGGGATTTCTTCAACAATTTCACTTGGTTATAAGGTAAAAAAAAGGTATATTCAATAAATTTTCAGATATGATTTTGAGACCAATCATTAGTTTTTCTACTTTACTCAAAAATGATTATGTTGTACATGAGAATTACATAGAAAAATATGCACATGACGTTGATTTCAAAGATGTGTATGCTAGTTTGAGTGAAGGGAATCAAGTTGAAGAAAGAGATTATCACATGCATAAAAATTTATTGTTTCATTTGGAAAAGATATGTGTTCCACAAGGAGAGAGGTTAAGTGTCATGAGAGAAGCTCATTCTTCTCTTATTGTTGGACACTTTGGGGTAAGCAAAACAGTGATGCATCTACAGAGGTATTGTTATTGGCCTTGCATGATAGATAGTGTGTCACGTTTTATAAGCAGTTGTTCTATGTGTGCAACAAGTAAACCTAGTAATAGGAAGCTTGGATTGTACACACCACTACCAGTACCATCAAGGCCATGGGAGAGCGTCTCCATGGAATTTTTTGGAGGTCTACCTATGTCAAGAAAGCAACATGATTATCTTTTTGAATTTGTGGAAAGATTCAGTAAAATGTTTATACTTATGCCATGTAAGAAGACCATTACTGCTGAACATACTACTGAACTTTATTTTCAAAATGTTTGGGTTCATTTTGGATTGCCCACTTGTATTGTTAGTGACAGGGATTCTAGGTTCATTGGGAATTTTTGGTCAAATCTATGGAGAATGATGGACACAAAATTGAAAAAGAGTACCGCTTTTCATCCACAAAAAGATGGAAAAACTGAAGTGGTGAACAAAACAGTTGTGCATCTATTGAGAGGATATTTCAGCAAACATCCTAAGTTGTGGGATGAACAACTGCATTACATTCAGCACGCTTACAACCAGGCAAAGAACTCTTCAACTCAAACCTCACCTTTTGAAGCATGCTTTGGTTATTTTCCAAAATCGCCATTAGATTTCATCTTTGGGAAGGATGTTGCAATTGATGGCCATAGTGATATTGATAAGGCTCAAATTTCATTAAGAAAATTCATATGATACATCAACAAGTTCAAGAATAGCTTAAGAAAAGTCAAAAAAAATACAAATAGATGCATGACAAACACCGGGTTGATCACAAGTTTCAAGAGGGAGATGAGGTATGGTTGCACATTAGCAAAGAAAGGATGCAAGGGGAAGGTAAAAAACTCAAACCCATTCGCTATGTTCCTTTCAAGATCATAAAAAAAGTTGGTAATAATGCATTCCAACTTGATTTTCCTTCTAACTTGCAAATGTATTCAGTTGTTAATGTTGAAAACTTACGCTTGTATGAGCCTCCTTTGATCGATGATCAAGGAAATGATGTTCAGCTACCTTCTATTGAATATTTATCGCCGGAATTTCTGGATGAATTCAAAGAAGATACAATTCTTGATAGGAGGACAAGAGCATCAAAGAGGGAAAGTGTTGACTACCTTCGAGTTGGGCTCAAAGGCACTAAACCAAGCAAGGAAAAATGGATGGAGATTGGAAAGGTGAGGGAGCTATACCCTCATCTACTGAACAGGTAATTAATTCTTTTGGGGTCCAAAAGCTTCCCAATGGGGAGTAATGATCAAGAGTTCATAAATTTTGCTCAAAATTCAAGTTACAATATTGGGTTCAAAATGGAAAACAGGTTCAAAACCAGATCGACCAGCAGAGTGGGATCCGAATTGGTGGCTGTCATGGAGCCTTGAACTCTGCATATAGAATCGGGGATTTCTCAGCCGTGGAAATGTTGAAGGTGGAACGGACAGTAAGTTCAAATTGCAGAACGAAGCGAACAAATCGACAATGAGGATGGATGGATGAGCGTATATCGCATCGGAGATTGTTATGTTTACCATTCATTCATCACAAGTTAAGATATATATCTTGCGATGCAAAGAAGGGTGAGTAGGTGAGGACCGTTAGATCGGGCGCAGATCAATGGCAAACGATGAGTTGTGATGTTGCATTTCACAAATATTAATGGATATCGTTAAGAGTTCACAAGGTAAATTTGTTGCAACGCGATAAGATTTGAAATCTGCGATGCGACAAGGGAATGCCATGTGTTGGCATTGTGCACGAGTGTACTTCGCAAGAGTTATGGTTTATGGATATCGGTAGAGTGGTAAACTTGCAGGGGAGTGATTATGATGTGTTGTGACTGGTTGGCATGTTGTGGGACCCGAGGACCCTGTTTCGTGTGTATGTAAAGCTATTTAAGGTTATGTTTTTTTTATTTATAAAGAGCGTTATTGGTTTCTTTGCTTATGTATGTAAATAAACTCCGCAATTGTATTCCGCTGTGTTTCGGTCAAGCCACTTAACGGTTTGGGGTGCGCATTTGACCACCACCGTAACCGTAACATTTAATGCATGGCTTAATAGGTAGAGCGGATAGTGGCATGCCAAATTTGGTGGTCAACCCTAATTTAACTCTAGTTAACTGGATTTCTCCACATTTTTAGCAAAGTTTTCCTAGGAGATATTGGGAAAAAGTGTAGGAGGCTCATTTTTCGACCATTCAGAGTGAATGAAGAGTCATTCTTAACTAATTGGAGCATTATGAAGCCATTGGTGTAGAGAAAATAGGCATTAGAGCATTGTAACTACATGTAATAGCAAAAATTTTGGCATAATGAAAGATGGACAAGCCATTGGGAGTTGGACCAACAGATGTAGCCCAGGAGGGGTGAACTGCTTCATCATGCCTGCTATGTAAATTTCATGTGGTGACTTATTTCTCTATTTTACACTATTGTTCAGTGTTTTTTAGACTTATTTTATGATTCTAATTCACTAAATTTCATCTGTAATTCATGGAAAAACTCCTTAATCCTTATGCAAACTAATGAACCAATTATGCACATGTTTTTAAAACGGAAATACCCTTAGCACAGAAAAACTAATACAGTTATTTCAGATCATTTTGTAGTCATTCATGTTAAACTTACCCAATATCTCCTTTGCATACTTGCCTTGAGACACAAAAATTTCACCATCTCACTGTCATATTTCCAATCCAAGGAAATAATGGAGGCCCATATCGTTCATTTCGAACTCCCTTACAAGATCCTCCTTGCACGAGTGTATCAACTGCTCATCGCCAGTCAATATTAAATCATAAAAATAAATAAAAATGATTAAAAGCTTACCCTCCACCACAATTTGGTACAGGTTTGCATCTGCTTCACTTTTGGTGAAGCCCAGTCCGGTGAAATATTTTTCTATCCGAGTGTACCAAGCACGGGGTGCTTGCTTCAGCCCATACAACGCTCTTTTGATTTGGCACACATGCGACTCACTGTTGAAGATCTTGAAACCTTCAGGCTGCTCTATGTATACCTCTTCCTCAATGATCCCTTTGAGAAACACAATTTTCACATCCATCTGATGAATGCACCAACCCATCTGCGTTGAGAGTGCAAGGATGGTCCTTATGGAAGAGTACCTTGCGAGAGGTGAAAAGGTCTCATCATAATCTATCCCCTTGATTTGTGAGAAGCCCCGGGCCACAAATATGGCCTTGTATTTCTCCACACTCCCATCAACAGCTTGCTTTGCCTTTTAGATCCATCTCGAACCTACCACTGATTTGTAAACTGGTCTTGGAATAATTTCCCAAGCATTTTTTTTGACAATGGAGTCATACTCCTCCACCATTGCAACAACCCAAGTAGGTTGTTGCACTGCTTCCTGAAAGGAAGATGGTTTAGTCACAATACATTTTCTCATGAGAGCCATGTATCTAGTAAATCGGTTAGGAGATTTTCTCTGTCTGCGTTGTGAAGTAGGGGATCCTACATTCTGTGCAGCATCAAGTCTCAGCCTATCAGCTTCTGTGGTGCGCCTTATGCCATTTCTGATGGATGGATTTGCATGAGTGGATTCCTCCACTCCATGAACCTCCTCCTGTGGCTGACCCACATCTAGAGACTCATCTTTGGGAACCATCAGTTCTTCCTCCACATGCAAGTCCAACTCCCTCTCAAGCGACAACCGCATGGCTTTGCCCTTATCAAATTTTATATCTCATCGCACAACAATCATTTTGTTGTTTGTAAAATGCACACGATAATTATGGGGTTTTTCTATGTACCCCACAAAAATCCCAACTTCAACAATAGGTTCCAACTTCTTCATGGCATCCTTGGTCACATGCACATAAACAGATGAGCCAAAAATCTTAAAGTGTGAAACATCTGGTTTCTTACTAGTGTAAGCTTCTTCAAGTGTACTCATGCCAAGTACTCTATGAGGACAATGGTTTTGCACATAAACCAGAGTGTTGCATGATTCTGCACACAAATGAAATGGTAGGCCCTAATCATGCAACATCGCTCATATTACACCCACGATCGTTCTATTATTCCTCTGTGTGACCCCATTTTGTTGTGGGTTATGAGGCGCTGAGTTCTCTTCGAATTCCTTCTTTGCTGCAGAAGTACTTGAATTCATTAGAGATGAATTCTCCACCATTATCACTCTTAAGAGCCTTCACTTTCTTCCTCGACTCTTTCTCCACCAATGCCTTAAACTCACAAAACTTAGAGAATGTTTGATCTTTCTTCTGCATGAAGAAGATCCAACATTTACGAGAAAATTCATCAACAAAAATTACATAGTACTTATGTTTTTTTGTTGAAGCAAACGAGAATGGTCCACACACGTTTGTGTGAACTTTCTTAGGGATCCCCGAAGCATGGTTCTCCTTCTCATGAAAGGTGGACTTTACATACTTCCCCATGGTGCAACCCTTGTATTAATATAACTGATCAAGTGTTCCCATTGGAAGTCTAGTAGATATTTGTTGCATGACTTTCAAGGCTCCATGATGAAGATGGCCCAATCGCCTGTGCCATAATTCGCCCTCATTCCAGCTCACCACTTTCTATGTCTTTCCCATCATGGCAGTGCAACCATCTACCTCTAGCTTGTAGAAATTATTAACTTGAATCCATATCCTCTTGGCTTGACCCATTGCTTTATGTCGTAGGAAAGCTTTTCCATCGCTAAAAACAATGCCATAGCCTTTGTCCTCCAACATTGCGACAAAGACTAAGTTTTTCTTGAGAACTGGAACATGCATCACATATTTTAATTGAAATGGTTTACCTAACTCCCTCTGAAATGTAATGGTACCAATCCTAGTGGCACTGTACCGTCCGTCGTCACCCATCTCAATATGCATATGGAGATCTTTCTCCTCCAAGCCACTGAAAATCTCCTTATCTCCCGTCATGTGGAAGGAAGTGCCACTATCCAAATACCACACAGATCCCAATGCACTTGATAACATGCATGCGATAAATGAGAATTCAAACTAAAATTGTGAGGCAAGGGCCTCACTAGCTATTGATCCAACAGCCTTCTTGTTCTTCTTCTTTTGTGGACAGTTAGTAGAAAAATTCCCATGTTCGTGACAATGAAAACACTTCACCTTGGAAATGTCCTACTGTTGAGAATGCAACAAGATGATGGAGCTTAGTGAAATGAAGTCGCCTTCACTAAGTGGGCCCGCAGGCAAATTCTGGCGCAAAATCTATTTTTAGACTATGTCTAATTTTAGACATATGGAGCATGGTCCGGGGATTCCAGTATGAGATTCTTGGAGCATTGGTCATGTTGGTAAAAATAGATGAGACTCTGTTTTTAGGTCGAAGAGGTCGAAGTCTATTTTTAGACTGCCTCTCCTTAAAATAGGGAAGTCAAATATTATTTACCCTTAATAATATTTAGACTATAAACTTCAGTTTACTCTCTTGGAGCACTTCAGTTCGAGCCTTGGAAGTGGCTCATGCATCTGACAGAGGAATTATGCTATTCCCAAGGGTTTGATGGCACATGCATGGTTGACTTCAGTTAGGACATCAGTGGCAGAAGTTTGGTGGAGTTAATGAGACAGCTAGTGGAGTTGTGTTCTGTTTATTTTAGTTGAACTAGTTGAGATTAGTTTAACTAGCTAATCAATTAGTTATGAGTGGAGTGAATTAAATGTTATTTAATTCATTAATTAGTAACTCATTATTCAACTCAAGAACACATCAGTTCACTACAGTGTATGATCAGTTCAGTGGAGACCAGTGAAAGAGGTAGATGAAAGGGTGGAGTTAGCTATCAGTGGCGACATCAGTTGTGCATGAGATTTTCACCACACTTGGAGGATTTTTCCATGACAATTGCGCTGTCAAGCCAAGGAGATTCGAACCTTGGATCTCTATATAGACAGGCCTGGATTGCGCAATAGAGGCAAGGCAATTGGCGGTGAGTTTTGAACCAGTAACCTGTTCAAAACTGAGCTAGATTGTGTGTAACTTCATGAGAAAGTACTGAGTACTTGTGAGGAGTATTGTACTAAGTTGTTACATGATTTATCCATTATAATATACACAATAGCTGCGGGGTTTTCAGCTATAAGCTTTCCCCATACATACTGTGTTAATGTGTATGATGATTTGATGTGTTATCGCTTGATTTTATTTCCACATGTGTGATGATCTGAGTTGAGTTGAGTGGAAGAGATTATGTGTTGTGTATGAAGTTCAAATAGTATGTGACCAGGATAGTCTCGGTGGATAATTAATCATTATTCAGCAAATTTCTTCATGGTATCGGAGCTATTGAAGCATAGATTGATCATCACAGTGATTACAAACTTATTTCAGTAGACAGAGTCTGCATGCGGGCCAGGTAGCCTCCAGATTCATCTTTCTTCGGAAAGTGAAAGGTCTGGTAAAAGCCCCTTGCAGACGATCTATGTGCTAGAAATAATTTGTTCTCACGATCTAGAGCGGCTGAGCTTTGAGGTGGAATTCGAAATTTTGTAGCAATTTTTTTTTTCTTGGTGCCAGTGTTGAAAATGTCTTTCAACGGTTTGCGACTCGAATATGCTCTTGAAGGCAGTTCGAATTATGTTGCATGGAAGGATCGCATGGAAGCAGTATTAGAAGATAATGGTCTGAAGGAGTTCGTAGATACGGATGTCCAAAAGCCCACTGATGCAGCTGAAGTCGATGCATGGCAAAGAAGATGGCGAAGTGTCGAAGGATCCTGTTGGAGGGCGTCAAGGATCATATTGTATCCAGCCTGCATGGAAAGGCTACTCCATATTTAATGTGGAAAGCTTTGACGGATCTATTCCAGAGTAAGAGTGACCAAAGGAAGCTGGCGCTCAAAGATAAGCTCGGGAACATCAAGATGGAGAAGGGCGACAGTATCGCCAAATACCTCACGAAGTTCACTCAGTGCAGAGATGAGCTGGGAAGTGTGGGGGTGGCTGTCAAAGTTTCACTGATCGCATGCTTGGTTTCATGTGTGATGGGATCGGTGTGGTTCTTGGACAGTGGTGCGTCATTTCATATGATGGGAGATCGGGATTTGTTCTCAGATCTGGAGGACAAAGATTTGGGTGTGCACATCGAGATGGGCGATGATGGTAGATACAGTGCGACTGGTATCGGTACCATATCCTTTCAGAGGGAGTCTAGTAAACCCTTTGTATTGAAGGATGTCATGCATGTACCTGGATTGAAGAAGAACCTGATTTCTGTGGCGATGTTGGAGGATAAGGGGTATGATGTGGTCTTCAGCGAAGGAAAAGCCTTCCTGCGCAGTAAGACTACTGGAGAGACCCGAAAGATAGGGGTTCGGACCAAGAACCTTTATCAGTTGCAGGTAGATGGCTGCGCAACTATGGCATGCAAAGCGGGAGAAGTGGTGAGCCGGGATGATGAGGGCGAACTGTGGCACAGGAGATTGGGCCACCTTCACCATGGAGCTTTGAAGATTCTGCAGCAGATTTCTACTAGGCTTCCTAAGGGAACCCTTGCGCAGTCAGATCAGTGCAAGGAGTGTACTTTAGGGAAGTATGTGAAAGCCACCTTTCACGAGAAGGATAGTCGCGCCACGACGATCCTTGAGAGAGTTCACACAGACGTGTGTGGTCCTTTCTCAGTTGCTTCGACAGCAAAGCACAAGTATTATGTGATCTTTGTTGATGATTTCTCTCTAAAGTGTTGGATCTTCTTCATGCCGAAGAAGAGCGATACATTCGCGAAGTTCTGTGAGTTTAAAGCACTAGTCGAGAAGGAGTCGGGGAAGAAGGTGATTGCTCTAAGGAGTGATAACGGTGGTGAATTCATCTCGGCTGAATTCAAGGAGTTCTGCAGCGCAGAAGGGATTCGGAGAGAGCTCATCGCACCCCATAACCCACGGCAGAACGGGGTGGCTGAGCGGAAGAACAGAACGATCGTGGGTGCTGCACGGGCGATGTTGCATGATCAGGGCCTACCCCTTCACTTGTGGGCTGAGGCATGCAATACAACAGTGTATGTGCGGAACCGTTGTCCTCACAAGGTTCTTGGCATGAGTACACCGGAGGAGGCTTATTCTGGCAAGAGGCCTGATATTTCCCATTTGCGGATTTTTGGTTCTCCTGTCTACATGCATGTGATGAAGGATGTGAGAAGGAAGCTGGATCCAACTGCTGAGGTTGGAATATTTGTGGGGTACACTGATACACCTCACAACTACCGGGTATATTTGTCAGACAGTCGAAAGACTGTTGTGCGATGGGATATAAAATTTCAGGAGGAGAAAGCCATGCAGTGTTTGCTTGAGAGGGAGCTACACTTGCATGCAGATGAGGAGCTGTTAGTTCCTAAGGAGGAGCTTCCGGATGTGGATCAGCCACAAGAGGAGGTTCGGGAGGTGGAAGAAACCACCCAGGCAGCGCCAACCATCAGAGGGCGCATGCGCACTACAGAAGCTGAGCGACTGGCTCGGGATGCAGAGAAGGTTGTAGGACCACCTATAGCACAGCGCAGACAGAGACAGTCACCAGATCGGTACACTGGATACATGGCTCTTGTGAGTCAATGTGTTGTGACAGAGCCATCCTCTTTTGAGGAAGCTGTGGAGGAACCCGCATGGGTTGATGCCATGATCGAGGAATATGATTCGATCGTCAGGAACAGTGCATGGGAGATTGTCCCAAGACCGGTTGGGAAATCAGTGGTGGGTTCGCGATGGATCTACAAGGTGAAGCAGGCGGCTGACGGGAGTGTGGAGAAGTACAAGGCGAGATTTGTCGCCCGTGGCTTTTCACAGATCGAGGGGATCGATTATGAGGAGACTTTTGCACCTGTCGCAAGGTACTCTTCCATATGGACGATCCTTGCTCTCTCAGCGCAGATGGGATGGCACATCCATCAGATGGATGTGAAGACTGTGTTCCTCAACGGATTCATTGAGGAGGAGGTGTACATAGAGCAGCCTGAAGGTTTCGAGATCTTCAGCAGTGAGTCGCATGTGTGCCGACTCAAGAGAGCACTGTACGGGCTGAAGCAAGCACCTCGTGCTTCGTACACTCGGATAGACAGCTACTTCACCAGGCTTGGATTCTCCAAGAGTGAGGCAGATCCAAACCTGTACCAGATTGTGGTGGAGGGGAAGTTGTTGATCATCGTACTGTATGTAGATGATCTGATTTTGACTGGCGATGAGCATTTGATACTTTCATGCAAGGAGGATCTTGCACGAGAGTTTGAGATGAAGGACTTGGGCATCCTTCATTATTTCCTAGGATTGGAGATTTGGCAGCGCAGCGGAGGACTGTTTGTTTCTCAGGGCAAGTATGCCCGGGAGATTCTGGAGAGGTTCAACATGCAAGGCTGCAAGCTTGTTGACACTCCTCAGTGATTTATTGTGATAACCAGAGCTGCATCAAGCTCTCATCTAATATAGTATTTCATGATAGATCCAAACACATCGACATCGGGTACCATCATATCAGAGATTGTGTTCAGCGGAGAATCATGATGCTTTCATATGTTCCCACGGAGGATCAGGATGCTGACATCTTGACGAAGGCGCTCACCAGGAGCAAGTTCGAATTCCACAGAGGCAGGATAGGGGTTGCGGATAATCCATATCTTGCTGAGAGGGAGTGTTGAAAATGCAGCAAGATGATGGAGCTTAGTGAAATGAAGTCGCCTTCACTAAGTGGGCCCGCAGGCAAATTCTGGCGCAAAATATATTTTTAGACTATGTCTATTTTTAGACATATGGAGCATGGTTCGGGGATTCCAGTTTGAGATTCTTGAAGTATGTGTCATGTTGGTAAAAATATATGAGACTCTATTTTTGAGTTCAAAGAGGTCGAAGTCTATTTTTAGACTGCCTTTCCTTAAAACAGGGAAGTCAAATATTATTTACCCTTAATAATATTTGGACTCTAAATAGCAGTTTACTCTCTTGGAGCACTTCAGTTCGAGCTACAGAAGTGGCTCATGCATCTAACAGAGGAATCACGTGGTTTCCAAGGGTTTGACGGCATCATGCATGGTTGACTTTAGTTGGATTTCAGTAGCAGAAGTTTGGAGGAGTTAATGAGACAACTAGTGGAGTTGTGTTCTGTTTATTTTAGTTGAACTGATTGAGATTAGTTTAACTAGCTAATCAATTAGTTATGAGTGGAGTGAATTAAATATTATTTAATTCATGAATTAGTAACTCATTATTCAACTCAAGAACACATCGTCACTACAAATATATGACTTGGGCTCAAAGGAGACCAAAGGAAAGAGATGAAAGGGTGGAGTTAGCTATCGCTAGACTATACCGTTGCTATTCGTAACACACGATAGGTGGAGTAAGCCCATGAGGATTGCAGTCAAGCGGGTGGTTTATCTATATAAAGAGGCCATCCCATAGCATTGAAACACGCAATAGAGGCAAGGCAATTGGCGGTGAGTTTTGAACCAGTAACCTGTTCAAAACTGAGCTAGATTGTGAGTAACTTTATGAGAAAGTACTGAGTACTTGTGAGGAGTATTGTATTGAGTTGTTTACTTGATTTATCCATTATAATATACACAATAGTTGCCGGGTTTTCAGCTATAAGCTTTCCCCATACATACTGTGTTAATGTGTATGATGATTTGATGTGTTATCGCTTGATTTTATTTCCGCATGTGTGATGATCTGAGTTGAGTTGAGTGGAAGAGATTATGTGTTGTGTATGAAGTTCAAATAGTATGTGATCAGGATAGTCTCGGTGGATAATTAATCATTATTCAGCAAATTTCTACAGAGAGGATATGTCAACGAACTCCATTTCCTCCTGAATGTAACTGTGAAGACAACTACAGTACTTCAACACCAAACGTTTCTCTCAATATTTGATACGCAACTTCATGCGCAGGGTATGGAATAGATTCATCAGCTCCTGCACATCTTGATCCCTCTGCTGTCATAGTGTATTCTATTGTATGTAATTGTCCTCATAGCTCCCCATGGGATAATATTATTCCTTGATTATGTCTCGGAAAGAATTCGAAGTGGTTACGACCGAGAACAAAGAGGGTTCCCCCTCATCCTTTTTCTCATAGTATATTTCCCACTAGTCCTTGACATGGGGGCAACTTTGAGGAGTGAAAAAATAATCTTCTCCCAGTCCAAAAAGCCATGAACCAAGAAATATCCTTCTAATATATTCAACCATCTATCTACGATGTCTGCATCTATTTGGCCCTAAAATATTTGAATCTAAAAGTTTACTTGTACCTTAAAAGAAGTGGCACCTCCAGAGTGGCTGTTGGATGTAGATGCATCATCGGTGGGCAGCCATTGAAGGATTTGGGCAAAGTTTTCCATCATCGCATTCCTTTGTTTCTTGAGGGCCTCCTCGAGCAATCTTTTGATAGGATATCCCACTCCCTCATCTTTATTTTCTTTCCCCATGGGCGACCATTGGGGTTTGTGAGGCTAATCTTGCAAAGGTTCAACCAGATCGAGCCCTAACTCCTTATACCATGACCTCGTTGGGGACATGAAAATAAGGATCGAGAAAGAGCAGATTGCTCTGATACCACTGATCCGGATTTATGCAGGAACATAATGAAATACACAAATACACATAAACATAGAGATGCAGCAGAAATAAAACTTCATTTCATTAATAAAAACTAACTGAAATATGCTTACAAACATAATGGAAATAAACTAGCTAGGGCACTAGTAGCTTATCTCTGAGAAGAGATGTGTTGGATACAAGCCTCTTAATTGTGTTACAATAAGGCTCGAGGGCCTATTAATTATTGAAACAAAGGAAAACTCTAAAAATCAAAAAAACCTAACCCTAGGAGATGAAGCACCAAAACTATGGGCCCCATTTGTGTAAATTGGTACATCAACTTCCCAAGGACGTAACTTTGGCATACGATCTCCGTTTGACGCGCACAATACCTTGTTACAAAAAACTATCTGAGGAATACAACTTTTAATGTGAGCAAAATTAAAGGAACTTCAATACTGCTCCCATTTTTCCCAAAAAACATCGTTTAGGGCCTCAAAACGACTCTGGAAGTTCAGGACCCGAAAAACTGCTAAAAATAGTTAACTGTGCTATAATTAATAAAACTAGAAAACTTAAAGAAACAATGGTGGGGCCACATGTGGAATAAGCGGGTGCCCACCAATATCCACCTGGATCACCTTAGGCCCTAGAGAATAATATTGGCACCCACATGTGAAGCATTCAGATACTTAGTCTCTGAGCAATAACAATGCATCATACCTACCCCTAGACACCCCCTGCACCCAAAGTGTTCTACCACTTTGCACTGCATTTAATGATTATTCAGGATGATACACTTGGACTGAGCATGCCCTCAAGTTGGCCTAACCCCATACAAGGTATGGCAACTAATTTAGGGCCCATATTAGGATGGTCTCACCTTTTGAGACATGGGACGGCTAGTAGTACCTTAAAAGCCCTCAAAGTTGGAGCAGGGATGGAAATTTTGAGTAGTATGAGACCTAGGAGACTACCTTTGGTGCCAAAAACTGTATTTTGGTGTTGAAAAAGGGATATTGACAGAGACCTGAGGGCCAACCCTCAGAGGATGATTTTGGGAGGCTTATACAACATACTTGTGTCGTAGTTTTATTAAATATCAATTTTATGGAAGTTAGGTCATATTATTTCCACGCATTACTCAATGTATGATATATGAATGAAAATCCCCTTGGTGATCTTACATTATCTCTCCCAACCAAATTCTAGTCCCTCACAAAAATAATAGTTAGAGTTTTCATGATAGGGTATCAAAATATCGTAACTCCTTTGCAATTTTTAGCCAACCGAAAGAATCCATAGACTCCATCAACCCTAGTAATAGACATCGACCATCCTTTATTGGTGATCAAGTCAATTTTTATCCATAAATTTTACTCTTTTCTCTCTCTTACCTAATTCGGCCCTCTTAAGGCCAAGCAACTAGCTAGGGCCTAGTGAGAATTGACAAGGAGGAGGAATTTTGGGTATTTGATAGTCTAAACATCAAGGGTTGCTTGGTTTCTAGAAAATCATTTCCCTTTGGTGGGCATTCATTCCAATTTCATCCATAATTTTCCTTGTCATAATTGTTTGCCCTATGGTAAACCCTAGTTTGGTTATAACTTCAACTTGGAGGCTTTTTTAGGGTTTCATCTGCCATAAATTTTTGGAAATACATCGTGGGAAACCTTTTCTTTGCACCTAGACCTTTGGTAATTCTAACTCTCAACGTATCAATGAAACTCTAGGTCTCGTGTTACGCCTACTTTGGCCTCTTTTCAAGGAATGTGAATTTCCTCCTCTTGGAGCCATGTGCCTAAGTGTTTTTCCCTTAGAGGCCTATTTTTAACCCCTCACCTTTAAGCTTAAAATACCTATTAGGTGACCTACACAAATACTCAGTCTCCTCCCATTAGTGAAAATCCATAAAAAAAACAGGGGGTTTTGGGTGTGGTGATAGTGGGCCATCACCCCATTGTTGTCACTTAGTCTAGTAACAACCTTGTAGGTTACCCCTCTCCAACACCTATTATATTTTGCGATAACATGCATCAATACATAGTAGACATCAAGAAACTTACACCATAATACATCTCACATTGCCAAAATTACAAAAAATCATAAAAATGTTTAATTACTATTATTATTATTATAAACGAATTAATATAAGTTTTATATATATATACCTTTGAAATAAATCTTAATCATTTATCTGACTATATTAAAAATATTTCCTAGACTTTTTATAGAGGTTAAATCTACCCTCTACCTAATAATTATTGATAATTAAAAATCAAAATTTAAAAGTCATATTCTAAAAGAAATACATCTAATTATACAAGAATTAATATGAATTAAATATATATAGATTTGAAAAACAAGTAATAAAAACTTATTAAAGCGACAATAAACACTCAAAATTCAATGATACGCATGTACATAACATTTTTTTCTAATTAAATTGAAAAGTAAAAATATCATAACCACTTTTGAAATAAATCTTTTATTTTTTATTTTTTTTTTATATTAGAAATATTTTATAAAAAAATAAATCTATATTATCTATTTAATAAATATTAATAATTAAATTAAAATTTTATAAATCTTGTTTCAAGTATGAAGGATAGCTCAATTGGTGACGGAAGTGATTGTGCAATCATGTAAGACAACATATCCAAGGTCCAATCCCACATTGTGAGAGATCTAAAGTTCAATCCTCGATCCTCATAATAAGAGGAGAATTTATGTTCCAATGATTCACACAGGATGGAAGTTTAATTTATGTTCCAATGGTTTATCTTAAAGTTTAACAACCTTGGAGGAGAATTTATGTTCCAATAATTCACACAAGATGGAAGTTTAATTTATGTTCCAATGGTTTATCTTAAAGTTTAACAACCTTGGAGGAGAATTTATGCTCCAATGATTCACACAGAATTTATGTTCTTGTCGCTAATGTCTAAATTTTAAAACGTTATGGACATTTTAAAATTTTTGATGAGTTTATCCTAAAGTTTAACAACCTTGGAGGAGAATTTATGTTCCAATGATTCACAAAGAATTTATGTTCCAATGATTCACACAAGATGGAAGTTTATCTTAAAGTTTAGCAACCTTGGCGAATCTTATTTGTCTCTAATGTCTAAATTTTAAAATGTTATAGACATTTTAAAATGTTTGATGATAATTTTATAAACATGTTTATGTTTCCAATTATTTTATATCATACAATATATAATATTGGCGATTTTTAAGGTAAAATAATTTTGTAGAAATTTGAATAATTGATATATTATTCACCGAGATTCTCCTAATCACACACTATTTTATCTTCATGCACAATACAGAATCTCTTCTACCATTGATCATTACATGCGGAAATAAAATCAATTGCATGCGCACATTAAAACCATAAAAATTCACACATATGAACACAGTATTTCATGGGAAAGCTTAAAGCTAAAAACCCTCAACTATCTGTATATTATATGTCATAGAGATCATGCAACAATCATTGTACAAAGCTCCTCACAAGCTCTCAGCACAACCTCCAATTTCTACACACTAATCAAGCTAGATCTAGCAAAACACATGCTCCAATCTCTGCCACCTAATAGCCAGCCTCTATTGCGTAATCAATGTTGTAGGATGGCTCATTAAATAACATAAACCACCTGGCTTGTACTGCGCAATCCTCATGGGCTTCTCCAATCACTGGTAGTTGCAAATATGCAACAATATAGTCACAACTGATAGTTAACCTGCTCTTTCACCTATCTCTGCACTGGTCTCCACTGAAACTGTCCATGCACTGAAGTTAACTGATGTATTCTTTAGTTGATTAATGAGTTTATAATTAGTGAATTAATTAATAATTAATTCACACCACTCTTCACTAGTGTGTTAATCATTTATACTAAATACAACTAGTTCAACTATGTTTAGATTAGTTAAACTGAACACAACTCCATTAACTCCTCAATCAACTCCACCAAACTCTGTCACATGAGTTCTAACTGAAGTATCCATGCAATAGCTCCACTTAACCCTTAGGAATAGCGTAATTCCTTCTGTCAGCTCCTATGCCACATCTGTGCACTTAGCTGAAGTGCTCCAAGAGAATAAGATAATGTTTATAGTCTAAATATTATTAAAAGCTAATAATATTCGACATATCTATTTTTAGACTGGCAATCTAAAAATAGATTCCACCCAATATGTCTAAAAATAGAAGTCCATCTAATTTTTCTGACTTGACCAACCATCCACAAATAGCATTCTTCAACTCATAGAACATGATCCATATGTCTAAAAATAGACTTTGCGCCAAAAATAGCTTGCGGGCCCACTTAGTGAAGGCAACTTCTTCCCACTAAGCTCATCATCTTGTTGCAATCTCAACAAATTTTATATAATAAATTTTGGGTAAATTCATTTTTGAAAAAAAAAGGAAATTGATGAATATTTTTTTTGGAAAAAGCATGGGATATTAGCCCACCTGCGAATATTAGCCCCTAGAATTTTCCCCTTATGTTTACAGTAAGACAATTCACAAGCCCAACCAATACGTTCCTTCTTAAATTTGATCATAATAATAGGATAATTTCTCTCTTTCCAACTAATAATATATATGTTTACAATAAAACAAGTCACGGGAGAGGAGAGGAGAATTTATCTCTTTCCAACTAATAATATATATGAATACAATAAGACAGGTCACAGGCCCAACCGATGTGTTCCTTCTTAAATTTGATCATAATGAGAGGAAAATTTCTCGACAGGTCACATCCCCAACAATGTGTTCCTTTTTAAATTTGGTCATAATGAGAGGAGAATTTAATATATGTTTACAATAAGACAGGTCACAAGCCCAATTGATGTGTTACTTCTTAAATTTGATCATAATGAGAAGAGAATTTATCTCTTTCCAACTAATAATATAGGTTTACAATAAAACATGTCACAGGCCCAATCAGTGTGTTTCTTTAAAATTTGATCATAATGAGAGGAGGATTTCTTTTTTTCTAACTATTATTATATGTTTACAATAACATAATTGCATGAGGGGCACTCTAACCCAATTGCACTATATTCTGAGACCCAATATGAAAGAGATGTTGTTTTCTCTTGTCTTATCATGTTTTACTATGTAAACATTTTGACTAAATCAAATTAGAAAAATAAATTTAAATTTAATAATAATAATAATTAAAACATTTTGACTCAATCAAATTACATTACCAATGTCAGAGGTATCAACTTTGTTTTCACTCTTAAAGAGATTTGCACATTAAGAAATTTGATCCATTTCAACACTTAGTAAGAATAAAAATATATTTAGGTTAGTATATCCTATATCTCATTTTATAGTGTAAAAAATGTCAAAATCATGGATGCAAAATTACAACTTTAATTATGATGATATTAACACAGTAGATGGCTCTAGGTTGACAAAAGAAAAAAAAGAAAAAAAAAAACTTTTTTCAAAATAATGTAAAATGTATCCTAAAACTATCTCATCTTAAAAAATAAAATTAAAAATTAAAAAAATAAAAACATAAGAGTTTGAAAAGATTAAACCAACGTTATTCATGTTTAGAATAATGTGTGTTCCTTTTTAAATTGGACCATAATGAAAAGAGAATTTGTTTCTTTCCAACTAATAATATATGTTTACAATAAAATAATTGCACTAATATATGAAAGAGATGTTATGTTTTGTCTTGTCATATTATGTTATATAAATATTTTTTTTTTTTTCTAAATAAGACTAGATTCTATTACTGGAAGAAAATATGGTACATACAGAGGTGTGCCTTCATAGGCATGACGAGTTCAGCAAAATATCAAAAAAAGCGTTGCCCACAGGGGGAAACCAGCGTGATATAAGTTTAATTGCTGCCTCTAAGGAGGAAACCAGCATTAAGCAAAAAACCTGAAAACTGTAGCAGTATGAACCAGCATTAAACATAGACATAGGATTGTAACAGTGTTTTGTCAGGCCCGCAGACCAGGAATTCTGAAGACTCCATCCAGACAAAAAATCTGACCTGAAAGACACAAAATAACTGAGAATCCTAGATACCATAATCGTCGGAGGGGGGTTCTTCTTCGATTCTGCATCCATAGCCATAATCATCATCGTCCTGAGTGGGATTCGCTGCCGCGCCTGCTTCGTGCTGCTCCATTGGCATGCCTTTGAAACTGGAACTGCCACCGCCATGCTTGCCTCCCTCAGCGTCTTGTGAGCGGTTCTGCGCATCAGTTAGGATAGCCTGGTCAGACCCAGGGGTGCGGAGCTGAATTCCCGGATGCGCAGGAGGCAAGGTCATCGAACCGAATTGAGGGAGTTCCTTGAACGTTACAGTGATCGTCGCCACCACCATAGGCTGGGAAGTGAGGCAGGGGAAGTGAAACAAAGCCATGGACGGGTTGACCAGATGAGCAGACTCAGCACTGCGAGGGTCAGTGGGAGGCGGAGGGACAAATGCATCGCGCGGAGGAGAGGGCGGGTGATGGACCAGCGAGGAGGGGCCATGCAAAGTTCTGCGCCTGTTAGAGGCTCGAGGAGAAGCGCGACGGGGGGAGTCAGAAGCCGAGGAATTCGAAAGGCTGGAGGGGGAGCGACGCCTAGAGGCGGGCCTGGCTCGAGTGCTGCCTCTGCGGCATCTGAGCCTGTGCCAAAGCCGAGGCATTTTCTCACTTGGAGAATGCAGACGAGTCGGAGAGAATTGTAGAGTGACAGGCGGAAAAGGCTGAGGCGGACCTGCAAGAAGCCAGGGGCAAAACGTGCTTTGAGAGTGATGAAAGCCAGGAATGAACTCCACGCAGCAGTAGAGATTACACCTCTGACCCAGAGCAGTGCGAGAACTGGCAATCTTGGCCTCCAGAGGACAGTCTAAGCCGAGTGGAGCGATGAAATTATGCATTGTGACAAGCCAAATAAATTGCAGAGCCCAACAGTGAAGCATCGAGAAGGCGAGAATGCGTCTGCAGCTGGAGGACGGCGTCGAGTTATGGAGGCGGCCTCGTCTTCCCCACCGGCTTGAATGCCAAGTTGGGTGATGAACCATGTTATAAATGTATCTGGGGCGAATTGAATGCAGGTGGCCGGCGGCCATGTGGCCTTGCCACGCGCCAGCCAGACCACCGATCTTCCCCATATCAACTGGATACACCCGCATCCGGGGATGTTATATAAATATTTTGACTAGATCATATTACAAAAATAAAAATAATATATAAATATTTTGACTAAATCAAATTATAAAAACAAAAATAAATTTAAATTTATTAATAATAATAATAATAATTTAAGTCAATTAAATTATATTAAAAAAATTAATAATTAATAATTAAATTAGTCTACATTCATTTTAATTCTGAATCTACTAAATTAAAATATTTAATTTATTTACTCATTTACATATTAAAAATGTGATCTCTTAACCTTTAATAAAAATTAAATAAAAAAAAAAATAAATATCCACTAGTATATCCCATATCCAATCCCATTTATAATGTAAAATTTATTGTCATGATGTGATAATCATGGATGCAAACTGGGAACTTCAATTCTGATGAGATATTCATTTATGGTTGGCAGCGAAACATGGAAGCAAGTTGGCAACTTTAGTTATAACGACATCTGATCAACAATGAGTGGCACAAAATAATATCAATGAAATTAAAATACGGAATTAATTACACCTAATTCCACCGAAGGTGTATTGTTTTTTGAAACATTTTACTATCAATTTTTGTTAATCTTCTTATTTTCTATCATTGATTTCAACCATAGCTGCTATTGTTTTCCATTGTTGATTTCACCGACAATTATCATTTTTGAATTGTTATATTTAAAATTTTATTTTACAAGTTTTTGATTTCAGATAATTTTATTGTATATCTGTTCAAATAAAAAAAATTGAGTGAGATTGTTTATATTTTAGATGAGTACGTTTGTATAATCTGTCATTTGTTTGGTTTTACAAGGATTAAGTTTAGTTTTACCAAAAGGGTCTCACAAATGTTACATAGCTTTGTCATACAGTGGCTAATATAATAAACAAAAAAATACTCTCTTTCTTTCTGATATATTCTGACGTTTCTTACTATCTTACTATTTATAGAACTTATTTTTCTCTCCATTTTTCATTGAATTAGTGGCCCATATTTATAGGTTTTTTGACTTGGTGGTCAATATTTATGTGAATTTTTGTTTCAATGTTAACATTTATAAAACTTAGGTGGACTATAAATGTCAAAAGTAGTGTTTGATTTGCTCAATTTGTATGCCATTAAACCAACCTTGACTATATAACACACTGGCTAACATAACAAACACTCTCTTTCCTTCCAATATATCTGAGAACTGACGTTCCTTACTATCTTACTATATATAGAACTTATCTTTCTCTCCATTTTTCATTACAACTTTACCTCTAATGAATGACACGTGTGTTTGAGTAAATCTGACCTCAAATGTAATTGTAATTTAGACATTTTTATGTTATTCAAGATTTTGAGAATATGAAATAAAATAAAATTGAAAGTAAACATGTGTAAACTAAATCAATATTTCTTTTTCTTTTTTCTCTTTAATCTCAATCTAGCTTAAAAAATTATTCTTTATTACAATATAAAATCATATTTTCAAATACTCCAACAATTGTATCTTTTCAAAAAATTTCAATGTAAATTAATTCTATTAAAAAACTTTTTATGCACTATTAAATAAACCTTACTTAAATTTAAATTTTATAAAATAAATTACTAATATTAATTAATTATGAAATTACCAATATTTTATTCTTGCCCCTTTAGGAACTGCTAGTAAAATGAGAATCTCTGTTGAAGGGAATGGCCATTAAAATTTCTCATGACGGACAGTCCTTGAAGGAGTGTGCATATTTTGGGAGACGAATTTGGTAAAAAGTGGCGATGAAAGACTGTTAGAAGGCGCGTTAAATTATTACCAACGATTTTGGATGAAATTTTCAGCGCAAACTTGTGGCTACGGCTTTGGAGGAGCGCGTTAAATTATTACCAAACGAACCTTCTAAAACATTATTTTTAAGGAAAAAACACACAATTATATTTGCTGCACTGTATTTCCAAAGTTCTATTTAATGCATACTATTCAGATGTGTATTGTCTAGGTCAAAAATAAGGGTGTTGTTTTTAATGCGGTTTTTTTTGAGGTTTTGATAAGTTTTCTGGTTTGAATCCAGGTGAAATTTCGATTTGTGTTATTTAAACTGATTTTTTGACTTCATATATAGATTCAACACCTTAAAAATTCTTAGGGCACTTCGATTGTGAGTTTACCCATCAAACTTGTGATTTCAATGAATTCGTGTTGGATTTTAAACAAATTTGATCAGAAAAATAAAGCCGAAAACTTTCCAAAAAGTCCAATTAAACACAACTTGAAAAATAAGTAAGAGATATATCTCAATGTTCTTCTTAAACATACATGCCTTCCCCGTAATTAATGTTAGTCTGTAATTGTAATTTTAGAAGAAAATGTTTTTTAGTTTTTAGATTTTTGGGAAGGGTTTTATGGTTTAAGGTTTGAGTATGTTCTAAAATTGTTTTTGTTTGGTCAAGAATTTGGATTTTTGGAGTTAAGAAAACAGGGTAATGACCCAAGATCTAGAGTCATCTTGGGTTGTGTTTTTCTTGAATAAAAGTGATAAGTCAACCTGCAATAATAATTGTCCCACCATTAATTGTGATGTGTTTTTCTACTATTAAAAAAAAAGAAATAATCACAATTTTGTTTTAAACTATACAATTTTTTTTGTGTGTATATGAGATTATATGTGTTTCAATGCATTATTCGCAAGTTAAATGAGAGGATTTGAATTTTGAATCACATACTTTACATAATATTAAATAACACAATTATATTTGATTAAACTATCCTGTTATCTTGAATAATGTTGAGATTCAACAAGATGATGAGCTTAGTGAAAAGAGTTGCCTTCACTAAGTGGGCCCGCAGGCTATTTTTGGCGCAAGTCTATTTTTAGAATATGTCTATTTTTAGACATGATGATCATATGCAGGATGCTATTTGTGAATGGTTGATCAAATTGGAAAAATAGATGAAATTCTATTTTTAGAATATTGGGCAAAGTCTATTTATAGATCGTCAATCTAAAAATAGATGCATGTCAATTATTATTAGCTCTTAATAATAATCAGACTCTAAACAGCAACTTATTTCTCTTGGAGCACTTCAGTTCAGTGCACAGATGTGGCACATCAGCTGACAGAAGGAATTACACAATTCATAAGGGTTTACTAGAGCTAATGCATGGAGGACTCAGTTAGAACTCAAGTGGCAGAGTTATGACACTGTTGGAAGAAGTAGTTATGGAGTTTTATTCAGTTTAACTCAGTTTGACTCAGTTGAGCTAGTTGTATCTAGTCTATCTGATTGATACACTAGTGAGAGTGGAGTGAATTAATTAGTTAATTAATTCACAAATAATAACTCATTAATCAATTGAACAATACATTAGTTAACTACAGTGCATGACAATTTCAGTGGAGACCAGTGGAGGGATAGGTGAAAGGGCAAGATAGACTATCTGTTGTAACTATAGTGATGCATTGATTGCATCACACACACATTGGATTTTCCAATGAGGATTGCGCAGTCAAGGATGGAGGAATTCGAATTCATTCAAAGCTATTCTTCAGCAGAGATTGCGCAGTGGAGGCAGGCTAGCAGGAGACAGAGATCAGTGCATGGATTTGCAAGATTGGTCTTGATTAGTGTATGACGATTGTACTGTACTGAGGGTTTGTGATAAGCTTTGTATGTTTGTATGAGATTGTCATATGATCTCCATGTTACATAATATATAGTTGGGGTTTTCAGCTTCAGGCTTTTTCGGTTAAAAACTGTGTTATGTGCGATTGAATATTTTTATTTATGCTTCACATGTGTGTGCAATTAATTTTTCCACAAAAGATTAACAAGTGGAATATATTCAGTATCTTGCATAAAGTTAAATAGTGTGAGATCAAGTGGATCTTAGACATATGCATGCTTAGTGCATATAATTTCTACAAATAATAGATTAAACCCCCTTTTAATTATTCTTTTAATCTTAATTTAATCTTTTATTTCAGTTCTTATAATTCCACTCATTAATTTAATTTAATTTTATATTATTTAATAATTAAATCATCAATGTTTTTCTCACTCTTAATGGTCTATTATTTCTTTATTTAATCTTGATCTTGTACTTTTCATATCTTTATTTTTTTTTAACTTTTTGTCCTTAAAAATGAGTGAAGTGTTCACTTGGAAAACTTCAAAAAATTACAAAATACTTTAGAAATTTTTCTCCAAAACATATATATATATATATATATATATATATATATATATATATATATATATATATAAGTGTGACCTAAATTTTCCAGTTTATTTTTCCTATCTAGAATTTGACAACGATTCATTGAAATCACAAGTTTGACAAGTGAACCCTTATCAATCTAAGGATCCCAAGGGTTTTTGAGGGTGTTGAATCCATATATGCAGTCAAAAAACTAGTTTAAACAACACAAATCAAGATCTGGCCACAAATATTTTTGTGGGATTTTGGCTAGAAATATGTCGGAAACTCCAAAAATTTGCACTTAAAGACTACTATATATATATATATATATATATATATATATATATATATATATATATGTGAATTTGTTAATACATATTTTTTTATTATAATTAATACATGATATAAAATTAAACAACAAAAAAATTAAAGACTTGTGAAGGAAGATTGAAGTGATCCAAAAGCAATTTATTGAGCCGAAAGGCTCATTCTACAATCCAATATGAGGGAGATGTTAAGTATGTCACGTCCTCAAAAAATAATAAAAATAATTTAAACAATTAAAAATCTATTAACCCAACAATTAAGTATTGATATTATAATTGAGCCGAAAGACTCATTCTAGAATCCAGTACAAGGGAGATGTGTAAGTATGTCACGTCCTCAAAAAATAATAAAAATAATTTAAACAATTAAAAATCTATTAACACAACAATTAAGGGTTGATATTATAATTTTATACAACTTTATAGAAATAATATATATATATAGAACTTAAAGAAAGTGTTTGAATATCCATATTAACTAATATATTTCAGCATGGATTTTCTCTCTCTACAGAAAGTGTGTATATATATGTGTGTGTGTGTGTGTTCACCTTAGCTTGAAAGGAAAAATTAATTGAAGGTAATGTAGAGTAGTTATTTTTTAATAAGAGGAAAATGTGTGACTAATTTAATTTTTAATATAAAATATTAATAATTATAAAATATAAAATTATACAATTTAAACAATGAGAAATTACCACATAAAACTATATTAATCACAAATTTACGAAGCAGTAAAATGTATTAATTGACATGTAATTTTTTTAAAAAGTTTGATATTGGATCTCTCGAGGCCCTTGGTAGATATGTGGTTAAACTGTATCTATATTGTTTCTACATCCCAATGTGAAGGCTACGTTAAGTATGTTCATTCCTCCTAAAATAAAAATAAAATATTCTCTAAATAGAAAAACAATGTCGGCTATAATAAAAATGAAAATATATATATATATATATATATATATATATATATATGTGCTATGCATTTTTAATTAGTTGTCCATATGACCCAATATCATGTAGAGTAATTAGAAGTAAGAAAAATATGTGAGTAAGATGTTTAAACCTTATGTTTTTAAAAAATATTTTAATAAATGATATCAACTTTATATAAATCTATATATAGAAAAAAATGTTAAAAGAAAATATTTTAATGTATGATAGAATCAAATATCCAATGTGAGTTATGAATAAAATAATTTAATATGAATTAATATAAAATGTTTCAATACACATGTGATGTAATCTCTATAACAATCAAAATTGAAATTTTAAACAATAAAAAAATTTTGTATTCTAAAATAAGTTTGCAACAAAAGGAATTTGATCCCTTTCGGCTCATGTTAGATCTATGTTTTAGATGGATCTATGCTGGTAACCTACAACCTCAAGATTAATGGTAATACTCCTTACCCTGTCCTCTTGATTGAAGCTAGCCTTTTCCCCATTGAAAGCATGTCTATGATTAGGTATCTCACGTATAAGAAGAAATTATACAACATGGAAGCGAGGGGGTTCCCCAAAATTGCTTCTAACTCTAGTCGAAATCCCCAACGATGATGTCATAAGGATGCCCAACCTTGGTTACACCATTGGAGGATAAAGGAGGAGATCATCTTGGAGAATAAGGATAATATTAAAAATATTATGACTTCCAAATTTAAGGATACGTTGTGGGATGATAAGAAGTCGGAGGGAAAAAGGAACCTAAGGTATTATAAGGAGGTAATCAACCCCAATCTTGATAAGAAGAATTATCTTGCTAACTTGAAAAGTGCTAAGAAGATAATGACATTTCCAAGATCAGAACTAATTCCCATGAGCTTTAAAATGAGATCGGGCATTGGTAAATTCCCAAAACACGTTGGGATAAAATATTTTGTCACCTTTCTGATGCTAAGAAGAGGGTTGAAGATGAAAATTACTTTCTCTTGGATTGCCTGGCTCTTACTCACATCCATTATTCTTGATTTGTTAACTCAACATTGTCACCTTTGTGATGCTAAGAAGAGGGTTGAATATGAAAATTACTTTCTCTTGGATTGCCTGTCTCTTACTCACATCCATTATTCTTGATTTGTTAACTCAACGTTGTCACCTTTGTGACGCTATGAAGAGGGTTGAAGATGAAAATTACTTTCTCTTGGATTGCCTGGCTCTTACTCACATCCATTATTCTTGATTTGTTAACTCAACAAAACTATGGTGATATAGACCATGTATATATATATATATATATAGCTCTTACTCACATCTATTATTCTTGATTTGTTAACTCAACAAAACTATGGTGATATCGACCGCATATATATATATATATATATTAACAATAAGGCATCACATTTTGTGAGCCAACTAGTAAAGCCTAACTCCAAGGGCATCAAAGAGAATTGACCTTGTGACCTCCCAATCAGTAAGGTACTTAGCAATGAGACCTCAACCAATTGAGCTAACCCTTGAAAACATTAGATTAAGGTTTTTAATCACACATTCACACACACATATATTCTATATTTATTAAAAGTAAAGGGGAATTAAATATTTTAATATGTAATCTTCTTTTTTTAAGTGTAAATTTGATGAATGATTTGCATCTCTAAAGATTTATTTCCTCTCTATACTTTCTAGATCCAAAATTAAAATAAATTTATGTGATTCTTAATAATATTATTATATTTATATAAATTTCGCATCTCTATATATATGAATATCCTTATCTTTAATTTTATTAAAAGTTCGATAATACATATAATTATGTTTGATATTTTTCTTTGACATTTATTATTTTTTTCATTTAAATATATATATGTGTGTGTGTGTGTGTGTGTGTGTGTGTGTGTAACATACCATAAACATTTTTTTTTAATCTCAATTAACCTACCACCCAATAAAGATTTGATTTATCAATTCTCTCTTTTTACTATATACAAGTTGGTTTAAATATTCTTTAAAGATCTCCTCGCAACAACTTATATGTTATCATTGGTTATTACTGCAATATATTACCCTTGCATTACTTATTTTTATTGTCGATATTCTATGTATATATGCACACCTTATACAAATTTGGGTTTTATAATGAAGGGTCATTCTGGATACGTTGTATATTAAAAATGGCTACGTGTAGGGACCTGCCCTTTACGTAAACTTATGGAGATTGCAATAAGGTTTAGCTAATGTTGAGTATATCACTTAGGGGTAAACTTATCGAGTAGTCTTTAGTGCGACTTTTTGAAGGCTTTTCTGGTGGATTTTTTCGGTTTAATTTTTCTAAAATTCAGTCGGAATTCATTGAAAACATAAGTTTGATGGGTAACCTTGCACAATTGAAGTGCTCTAGGGGTTTCTTAGGGTGCTGAATCCATATATACAGTCAAAAAACCAATTTAAATAACATAAATCAAGATTTTACCACAAATTTTTTCACCGAATTCCGGCATCAGAAACTCCAAAAAGTCGCACTAAAGACAACTCCATTAATTTTTACTCCTTATTGAAGTTTATGGTATTGAAGTCTGACACTTATTACTTGAGGAAATTTTCATTTAGGGGAAATAAACCGTACTCCAAGTTTCTGTGAAGAGGTATGAAAAAGTTAGCTTTTGACTGTAATTTTATGGCTGCAATTTGGTGACCTTCGTCTTGGTTCATAATCTAAATTCTTTCAATAATTTGTGAGTTTATATTTTATACAGGTACTAGGGTTATTGTCGCCTCCATAGATTGGCTATAGGTCACACTCAGAACCGTAACTAATTTCTTACTTATTTTTACGTTATTTCTTGGTCGTGAACCTTTCTAATGAGTTTCGTTTTATGGAAATTATAGGTTAGGATGTCTTTATATTTTTCAAACAAGGATGGTTTCGAATGTTTACTCATATGAGGGTTTCCAAGTTCTAACAAACTCTTTATGTGGTTTCATGTAGTTCCAAGTTTCTGTAAGACCAAAACTGGACTTAGAATATTGTTGAAATCAAGGTAATCATGGCATCATTTCCAACTTTGAGTTTTTTTGTGTATAATTTTGAAGCAATTTTAGTTGTTGGGCATGTATCTTGAACCTCTTAACAACCCTAGTGAAAATTCCATGTAATAAAATTTAATAAAGGAAAAATAATAACCACACTTATGGGACACGTATTCCAAGTTGAATGTTGGGAAAATACATCCTAATGTGGGTGTTCATTTGGTTTATTATGGCTAAGGAAATTAAAAAAGGCAATGGAAAAGGCTTTGGAAAGGCAAAGTGGCATTTATTGGAATTTATTTATGAAAATAATGGAAATTAGGAGAAAATGAAGGTGAGAGGTCACAGGTTGCATGTGAGGAGGAAAATGAAGAAAAATAATGGAAAATTGAAGAAAATAGAGGCCTCATTAATAAAAAGGCTTATGAGGATCAGTTGGTACCTTTTTTCAGTTCAGTTTTGGAGCTCTCTCTCTATTCTCTCTCTCTCACTCGTGGAAACTTAGAGTTTTAATGGAAGGCTTCAGCATTGGATCAAGAAAATCAAATAAGGAAAGAGGAATCAAAGATCAAGCAAGGAAGAGCGGGATCAAGCGACTACAACGAGATTATTTTTAGGTATTGAGTTTCATGTATGATTTCCTTGCTAGTTTTGGAATGCATGGTTATGAATGTTTGTTCTTGGTTCTCTTTTTGTCATGGGAATGGGTTTTTCCAGGTGTGATAATGCTTTTCAACCTCGCTTTTCCATATTCGAATAAACATGGTGTGATGGGGTTCTCATGCTTTGGTTGAGCTGGATTTCCGGATGGATTCAAAACTAAGTGAGGTGGTATATGAAAGAAAGAACACATGGCCAAGTGGTCCCTGAACCAAACTATGGATTGTTTTAAAGCCTTGGCCTAGTGACCCATGAACCAGACTGTGGATTGTAGTAAAGCTATATTTTTTGTACCTTAGTAGGCCTAGGAATACTTGGCCGATGAATGGAGGGATATATAGTAAATCCTAGAGGTGTGTGCCCTCGAGTAGGCCTAAGAATCCTTGACTGGTGAATGGAAGAATATATAGTAAATCCTAGAGGGTGGAGTCACAATCATGCCTAGGAATCCTTGAACAATGAATGGAGGGATATATGATAAATCCTAGTGGTTGGAGGCAAGAAAATTCCTCACGGTGTAGGTGGATAAATCTATTGGCATCCATGCTTATTTAAGGCCTAGTGATCTGGTGGGGATTATGGTAAATCTTGTTTCTATTGATGAGGGTGAGGTGGTACAGCATCGAGAAGCCCTAGTTGATTTTGGTTATGAATCCCACATTCATGGTTGGAATATGGCACAAGGGTGATTGGCTAAAATAAAGATTTGGTTCAGCCAATATATGGTCTAGTGGTACGTGGAAGTCTCGAACTTGGTTGGCCTATTCATTCATTAATAAGATTTTATTCTCCTTTGTATTTCATATGAAAATATATTGGTTTATATGTGGGTTTTATGGTTGTTATATCCATGTTATTTAGGTTGTTTATATGATGGTTATGAGTATGTTTTATGACAGTGATGATGTATGGCTATCATCATGTTTTGATTTGTAAATGAATGAAGAATGAATATATGACCTAATGATGATAATGCAGCTAATGTGATAAGGCATCAATGCTTCCTTACGGTTCTCATATAAGTATGAGACCCATATCTTCATATCTATTGTTATGACTTGTAGATTACATCTTTGTGACATGTTTGAAAAAAATCTTGTCATGTCTAATAGGGGTCCAGTCAAGTCATTGATCAAATGTTTGCATTAGTACCTTTGTTTCAATGTTATTGATAATTTTTGAAAGACTCATGGAGTTTTGGGAAGTGGTATGAGTCTTGCATTAGAGGAAATTTCAAGCTAAAAGTGGCCTCCTAAGGAAAAATAATAAAATAATAGTTAAAATAATAAAATAAGAGTTATGAATTTTGGAGGGAAAAAAAAAAAAAAAAAACTACTTTTTAATTGTATTTTGGGCTTATCTCTTTATAGGTTCACTCAAATTTCAAGTGTAGGCACTCATTGGATGCAAAATTAAATTTTGCATCCAACGAGTATCCATTATGCATACTTTTGAGAAGACCCACATTGCTGAAAATTGAAGACACATTAAAAAAACATGTTCAACGCGTTTTTTAATGTGTCTTCAATTTTTAGCATTGTCAGTCATCTCAAAAGTATGCATAATGGGCACTCGTTGGATGCATAATTTAATTCTACATCCAATGAGTGTCTACACTTGAAATTTTTAGTGAACCTATAAAGAGATAAGCCAAAAATACAATTAAAAAAACATTTTTTCTTCTTTTGCCTCCAAAATATTTATATGTACCTCTTTTTAAATTTAAAGGATTTTAATTGGTTTACATATTATGATATGGAAATTATGTGAAAATTTCATGGGCACTTTTAGGCTAAAATTTCCTCTAATGGTCCTGAAAAATGGCACTGAACCTTGGGTCACTGGCATAGAACTAGCTGAAATAGTCCATAGTCGTTGTCTTGTCTTGTTATGGGAGCGAATGGAGGCCTATAGTCACATGCAGGGCTTTTCAAGGGAGTGACTAGGGTGTTAGATTAGTGAAAATTTAAGTTACCTCAGGGGTTGGTCACCTAGAATGGTTGGTTGGCTTCTAGAGGTTCTGTAGCATGTGTGGAAGGTCATTTTGATTTAGTTCCGCCGGTTCCATTTCCTTAATTATACATGGGGAGTTGAATCACATCATAGTAGCCTTAACCCAGTGGACCTGGTATCTTGGGAAAATGTGGGATGAGGGTGTTATAAACCTCATTTGAGCGAATGGCCTATCTTCCCTTTCAATTGTCTATTGTAATTGTATCTTTCACTATTACATTTTCAAGGGCTTGAACAATTATACTATGGTTTACCAATTTCTCCACTTGTTTGGTAATAAATATTTATAGCCTTTGGCCATTTATTTATAATTGATGGGTGGATTTTGTTTCTTGACTTACCGTCTCATATAAGTTTATGTGTTATGAAACCAACTCACAAAATATAAGAAAAGATCTATAAATGACTTAGAAATCAACCTCTTCAATGGGGAAATCTCCTTTGCATTACATAAATGAAAAATTCTTGGATGATTCAAATGAAAAAACCAACTTTATATATATAGTTGTCTAAGGGATCACAATATAATCAGAGCTGACATAAAATTAATAATGTAAGGGCACAACAATAACAATAGTGGACTTCTATGGGGAATAATAATAACAATATGGGGATTACATGGGCACAACAATAAGAATAGGGGGGCTAAAATAACAATAAAAATAAGGGGATACACTAGTATTAGAGGGACCTAACATGCCCCTCTCCTTCAAAAGAGTGACGTCCTCAACTCTTGAGTAGTTATGGGTGCTTCTGTATAAAATTCTCATCCTCCCATGTTGAATCTTCAGCGTGTAAGTTCTTCCACTTGATGAGATACTCTAAAATTGATCGATTTCATAGATTTTGAGTTCTTGTTTTCATGACTACTTCAGGTTCCAATATGATTTTTCCTTCCTTATCAATTTCTGGCAATATTGTTTGAACTGGAATCTTGTCGCCTATAACCTTCTTTAAGCATGAAACATGGAAAACTAGGTGCACTCGAGAATATGGATGAAGCTCCAATTTGTATGTCATAGTACCAATATTTTTCAACACCTTGTAGGGACCATAGTACTTTGGTGACAATTTATTATCCTTCGTATATTTCTTGAGAGACATTTGTCTGTATGGTTATATCCATAAAAATACCCATTTGCCTACATCAAAACTTCTTTCGCTATGATGTTGATCTGCCTATTGTTTCATTCAGTTCTGCACCAAAGTGAAGTTATCCTTTAAGAGTTGTATAACTTGTTATTTATGCTCGATGAAATCTTCCACTGCTTGAACCTTAGAATTTTCTCTTAAAGATGATGTGATGGAAGGTGGATAATATCCATAAAGTTCCATAAATGGGTTCATTTTTGATGTAGTATGGAAGGAAGTGTTATACCACCATTCAGCCAAAGGTAACCACTTGACCCATTGTATTTTTTTATTAGATACAAATCAATGAAGATATCCTTCGAAACATTTATTCACTATCTTAGTTTTCCTATCAGATTGAGGATGACAATATGAGCTATGAGCTAATTGATTACATAAACAAGAAAATAATTATGTCCAAAATTTTCAGTAAAAATGGGATTTTTTTCTCTTACAATAATATTTGGGTTTCCATGTAGCTTTTTAATAGTTTCCATAAATGTAGTAGCAATTGTGATCGCTTTAAATGGATGAGATAGTGCACAAAAGTGTGCATACTTGGTAAGTCTATCAACTATCACCATGATGAAACTCTTTCCTTCGGACTTTGGTAAAATTGTGATAAAATATATTGAAACCTCCTCCCAATGTTGACTTGGAATTGATAAAGGTTGTAACAAAATCGAGGTCTTCATCCTATCAACTTTATTTTGTTGGAAAACCAAACACTCCTCCACAAACTTTTGAATATCAAATTTAAGGCCATCCAAAAAAAATTCCTTAATGACCCTGTGGTAAGTTTTTAAAAATCCTAAGTGCCCTCCTAAGGGAGAGGTGTGCAATTCCAAAAGAATATTTTGTTTGGGTTGGGAATTCTTACAAAGATATAAGAAATATGTGTACCATAATGAATCATTTTTCCAGCTAAATGTATCAAATGTATTGGGATATTGCTGCAACTTTTGAAAGAGTGTCCACAATTCTTCATCATTCTTTCATTCATCCCTTCATTTGGTTATCCAATCTAGTTAGATAATAGAAATGGCACAATGAAAAGCTTCTGCATCCTCATCCTTTCTTGAGAGTGCATCTGCAACAACATTTTGCTTACCTTTTTCGTAGACAATTTCAAAGTCATAACCCAACAACTTTGTGACCCATTTTTGCTACTCTTCTGAAGATAATATTTGTTCCAAAAATTATTAATATTATCATGATTTGTTTTTACCTTGAAGTGTCTTCCCATTAGGTAAGATCACCATTACTTTAGTGCATGTAGTATTGCCAACATTTCCTTATCATAAATAGGTTTTTGTGAATAGTTTCCTTTGATTGGACGACTTTCAAAAGCAATGGGTCTTCCTTATTGCATTAAAACGCACCAATTCCATTTCCTGAGGTATCACATTCCACAATAAAGGTTTTTGTGAAGTCTGGCGTAGCTAATACTAGTGCTTGGCACATTTCTTATTTAAGATGTCAAAGGCCTTAGTTGCTTATGGAGTCCAAGAAAACACATCTTTCTTTAGTAATGTTGTTAAATTTGCTGCTATTCTCCCATAATTCTTAACAAACTTGTGATAATACCCTGTCATCCCAATAAATCCTCGCAGATTCTTTATGGTTGTGGGGATTTTCCATTCCTTAATGAATTTGATTTTGTTAGGGTCTACCTTAACACCCTCATAAGATACAATATGACCCAGATATTCCATCTCATGTACTCCAAAGAAACATTTTGGTATTTTTGCATATAATTATTTCTCCTCCAATAGTTTGAGCACTCTGTCAACATGTTGAACATGATCCTTTTAAGACTTGTTGTAGATTAGTATATCATAAAAAATACTAACATAAGTTTTCTAAGGAAAGGTTTGAAAATGGAATTCATCAAACCTTGAAATGTAGAAGGTGCATTAGTAAGGCCAAAAGGCATGCCCAAAAATTCATAATGACTCTCATTAGTTCTAAATTTTGTTTTCGAAATTTCTTCTTCCTTCATTATAATTTGATGATATCATGAACGGAGATCCAACTTGGTGAAGTAAATTTCTCCATGTAATTCATCAAATACATCATCAATGATAGGAATGGGAAATTTATCTTTAATATTGAGCTTGTTGAGCTCCCTATGATCCGGACAAATGTGCCATGATCCATCCTTCTTGTGTACCAATACTACTGGAATAGAGAAAGAACTTTGACTAGGTTTAATTATATTGGCATCTAACATTTCTGCAACCATAAGTTCTATTTCACTCTTTTGGGCATAGGGATATCTGCAAGGTGTTTGGAGGAACACTTCCTGGAATCAAATGAATAGCATGATCATGATCACGAATAGGTGGGATGCCTTTGGGAGTCCCAAATGTCTTTGAATGATTGTCCAAGGCTTTTTAGAGATCTAAAGAAACAGATTAGTTCAATGTTTGAACATCTAGTTAGAATAATTGTGCAATTACACCCTATTGCTATTTATTTAGAAGCTTTTTCATGCCATTAGAGATTATTAGTACGGAGTTCCACGTGTCATTGTTTCGACCTTCATGTTGAGATTCAACAAGATGATGAGCTTAGTTAAAATTAAGCACCTTCACTAAGTGGGGCCTGTAGGCTATTTTTAGGTGTATGTCTATTTTTAGACATGGTGAACATATTCTATAAGTTGCAGGATGCTATCTATAGATGGTTGATCAGGTTGGAAAAACAGATGAAATTCTATTTTTAGAAGATTGGGCAAAGTATATTTATAGATCGCTAATCTAAAGATAGATGCATGTCGATTATTATTAGCCCTTAATAATAATCAGAAATTAAATATCAACTTATTCTCTTGGAGCACTTTATTTTAGTGAACAGATTTGGAAAATTAGTGGGCTGAAGGAATTACGAAATTCCTAGGGTGGTTGGTGACTCATGCATGGAGGACTCAGTTAGAACTGAAGTGGCAGAGTTGTGACAGAGTTGGAAGAGTAGTTATGGGAGTTGTTATTTAGTTTAACTTAGTTAAGTGAGTTAAACTCAATTGTTCTAGTCGTATCTAGTTATAAATGAAGATACACTAGTGAGAGTTTAGTGAATTAATTAGTTAATTAATTCACAACTAATAACTCACTTGAAACTGAACAAATACAAAAGTTAACTACTTGCATGTCAGTTCTAGTGGAGACCTAGTGGAGAGATAGGTGAAAGGGTGAGATGGACTATCTGTTGTGACTATAGTGATGCATTCAATGCATCTGACACACATTGGAGATGCCAATGAGGATTGCGCAGTCAAGGAAAGGCCAATTCGAATTCATTCAGGGGTCTTCTTCAACAGGGATTGCATAGTGGAGGTAGGCTGTCAGGAGGCAAGAAATTGGTGCATAGATATGCAAATTTCTGCATGACAGTGTGTGACGATTCTATATTGTACTAAGAGCTTGATGTACTAATATTTGTATGAGATTGTTACATGATTCCATTGATATACATAATATATGATAGTTGGGGTTTTTAGCTTTAAGGTTTCCCGTTAAACAAATTTGTTTATGTGCGATTGATTTTCTTCATGTGTTTGCAATTGGTGATTTAATTTCAGCAAAGAATTAAGTGGAAGTATTTTGTATTTAACATAATATTAATTTGTTAGATCAGGAGAATCTGGTAATACTATAATTATTAATAAATTTATACATGGTATCAGAGCAGCGTTAATCACTGGAGATTGCAATAGTGAAGCGGTGCTGAGTTTTGTGCTGGTGGACAATTCGAATTTGCTGCAGAAATTTCTTGGTGCTACAGTTGAGTATTCATTGAAATGGATTTCAATGGGTTGTGGTTGTAGTATGCCCTTGAGGGTAGCTTGAACTACATAGCCTGGAAGGATAGGATGGAGGTGGTGCTTTAAGATAATGGACTAAAGGAGTTCATCGATAGCGATGTTCCTAAGCATACCTCTAGTGATGCTGGATTACTTGACACATGGCAAAAGAAGATAGTGAAGACAAGAAGAATTATGTTCGAAGGTGTGAGATACCATATTGTGTCAATCCTTCATGGGAAAGCCATTCCATTTTCAATGTGGAAGGCTTTGAAAAATCTTTTCCAAAGCAGCAACGACCATAGAAAGTTTGGGCTAAAAGATAAGCTCAGAAAAATCAAAATGGAGAAGGGCGACAATATTCCAAAATATCTCACAAATTTTGTCCAATGTAGGGATGAGCTGGGGAGTGTGGGAATTACATTTTTGTATGATGACCTGGTGAGCTTGGATCTCCTTGGGCTTTTAAAGAGTTAGCATAGCTACAAAGACTCTGTCAATGGACGGGAGAAACTTCCGGATTGGGAGCGACTTTGGTCGGATCTTGTGCAGTAGGAGATAAGGCGGAATACCAGGGATGGCTCTTCATCAAAGAATGATGATGAAGAGAATTGCGCTTTAGCTGCCAAAGCAAGGAAAGGGAAGGGGAAGAAGTCCCATCCAAAATCCGAGGCTAAAGTCGAGAAGCAGGATTTGTCCAAGGTGAAGTGTTTTCATTGTCACGAACGTGGGCATCTCGCCACTAACTGCCCACAAAAAAATAAGAACAAGAAGGCTACTGGAGCTGCAGCTGGTGAGGCCTTAGCCTCGAAATTTGAAATTTATTTCTGCTTGATCGCATGATTGGTTTCAAGCGCAATGGGATCGGTGTGGTATCTTGATAGTGGTGCTTCCTTCCATATGACGGGAGACAAGGAGTTGTTTAGTGACTTGGAGGAGAAGGATCTCCAAATGCATATAGAGATGGGTGATGATGGTAGATACAGTGCGACCGAAATTGGAACCATTACCTTTGAGAGGGAGTCAGATAAAACATTTCTTTTGAAAGATGTTATGCATGTTCTAGGCCTGAATAAGAACTTGGTCTTTGTTGCTATGTTGGAGGACAGAGGTTATGGTGTTGTTTTCAGCGAGGGAAAATCTTTCCTGTGACATAAAACAACAGGTCAAACCAAGAGGATAGGGATTCAAGTTAAGAATATCTACAAGCTGGAGGTAGATGGTTGCATTGCAATAATGAGAAAAGTAGAAGAAGTGGTGAGTCGGGATGAGGGAGAATTATGGCACAGGAGATTGGGCCATCTTCACCATGGCGCCTTGAAGATTTTGCAGCAAATTTCTATTGGACTTCCCAAGGGTACTCTTGTGCAGTCAGATCGGTGCAAGGGATGTACTATGGGTAAGTTTGTGAATACCACCTTTCATGAGAAGGAGAACCGTGCTTCGGTGATCCTGGAGAGAATTCACACAAACATGTGTGGACCTTTCTCGGTTGCTTCAACAACAAAACACAGGTATTATGTTATTTTTGTTGATGACTATTCTCATTGATGTTGGATCTTCTTCATGCAGAAGAAGAGTGAAACATTCTCGAAGTTCTGTGAGTTTAAAGCATTGGTGGAGAAGGAGCCGGGGAAGCAAGTAAGGCTTTGCAGAGCGATAATGGTGGTGAATATATCTCTAATGAATTCATAGACTTCTATAGCAAAAAATGAATTAAAATAGAACTCATAGTGCCTCATAACCCATAGAAGAATGGGCTCGCGGAGAGGAAGAACAGAACGATCATGGGTGCTGCACGAGCTAAGCTGCATGACTAGGGCCTACCGATGCACTTGTGGGTGGAAGCATGCAACAATGTGGTTTATGTGCAAAATCTTTGTCCTCATATAGTACTTGGCATGAGTACACCTAAAGAAGCTTTTACTGGTAAGAAGCCTTATATTTCTCATTTGAATATTTTTGGCTCATTTGTTTACATTCATGTGACAAAGGACACCAGGAAGAAGTTGGAGCCAACTACAGAAGTTGGGATATTTGTGGGGTACACAGAAACACCCCATAATTATCGTGTGTATTTTCCAAACAGTTGGATGACTGTGGTGCGGCAAGATATAAAATTCCATGAGGTGAAGGCCATGAAGTTGTCACTTGAGAGGGAGCTACACTTGCATGTAGAAGAGAAGCTACTTGCTCCCAAAGATGAGCCTCTAGATGTGGATCAGCCACAAGAGGAGATTCATAGAGTGGATGATTCCACTCATGTAGAAACAAACATCAGAACAGGTAGAAAGCGTACCACAGAAGCTGAGAGACTGAAGCTTGATGTGGCACAGAATGTAGGAGTCCCTACATCACAGCGTAGACATAGACAGTCACCTGATCGATTTACTGGATACATGGATCTTATAAGCAAGTGTATCGTGACAGAGCCATTTTCTTTTGAAGAAGTAGTATAGGAGCCCACATGGGTATATGCCATGGTGGAGGAGTATGACTCCATTGTCAGAAACAATGCTTGGGAGATTGTTCCAAGGCCGGTGGGTAAATTAGTGGTAGGTTAAAGATGGATCTACAAGGTAAAGCAAGCTGCTGATGGGAGCGTCGAGAAGTATAAGGCAAGATTTGTTGCCCGAGGCTTCTCACATATCGAGGGGATTGATTATTAAGAAACCTTTGCACCTGTCGCACGGTATTCTTCCATAAGGACTATCCTAGCTCTCTTAGCGTAGATGGGTTGGCACATTCATCAGATGGATGTGAAGACTACGTTCCTTAATGGGATCATTGAGGAATACGTGTACATTGAACAGCCTGAAGGATTTGAGATCTTCAGCAACGAATCACATGTGTGCAGACTCAAAAGAGCGTTGTATGGACTAAAGCAAGCACCACGTGCTTGGTACACTCAAATCGATAGCTATTTCACTGGACTTGGCTTCACCAAGAGTGAGGCGGATGCAAACCTCTACCAAATTGTGGTGGAGGGTAAGCTTTTAATAATTTTTCTTTATGTTGATGATTTAATACTAATGGGTGATGAGCAGTTGATACACTCATGCAAGGCAGATCTTGCAAAGGAATTTGAGATGAAGGATTTGGGCCTCCTTCATTATTTCCTTGGATTGGAAATATGGCAGCGAGAAGGTGAACTGTTTGTGTCTCAAGGCAAGTATGCTTGAGAGATACTTGGTAAGATTCACATGGAGGACTACAAGCCCATGGATACTCGTCTTCCAAGAAATTGGAGGAAAGAGGATGCTACATCGGCAGAGGTAGTGGATGCCACTATTTATCAACAATTGGTGGGTTCACTCATGTATTTATTTAATACAAGACCGAACATATGCTATGCAATGAACCAGATTATTCAAGCGATGGTTAAGCCTACCAAGCTCTTTTGGAAGGCAGGCAAGCATGTCTTGAGATATCTCAGGGGCACATCTGAGTATGGCTTATGGTACAGACAGAAGAATGAGGTGAAGTTACATGGCTTCGACGGATGCAGATTGGGCAGGTAGCCCAACGGACAAAAAGACCACATCAGGAGGGGTTTTCAGTATCGGATCTACAGAATTTTCTTGGTACAATAGGAAAAAATATCCGTGGCACTCAGTTCAGTGGAAGCAGAATACATGGCAGCAATTCAAGCTACATGTGAGGCTATCTAGATGAGGAAGATCCTGGTCGGTTTGTTCGGTTCTCATTTAGATCCTACAGTGATACATTGTGATAATCAGAGTTGCATTAAACTCTTTATTAATCATGTGTTTCATGATAGATCTAAGCATATATATATATATATCCGGTATCATCATATCAAATATTGTGTGCAGTGGAAGATCATGTTGCTTCAGTACATCCCTACGGAAGATCAGGATGCAGATATTCTGACGAAGGCGCTCAGCAGGAGAAAATTCGAATACCATAGAGTTAGGATCAGGGTGAAGGGTAATCCCTATCTTGTTGAGAGGGAACATTGAGATTCAACAAGATGATGAGCTTAGTGAAAATTAAGCACCTTCACTAAGTGGGGCCCACAGGCTATTTTTAGGTGTATGTCTATTTTTAGACATGGTGAGCATATATATAAGTTGCAGGATGCTATTTGTATATGGTTAATCAAGTTGGAAAAATAGATGAAATTTTGTTTTTAGAAGATTGGGAGAAGTATATTTATAGTTCGCTAATCTAAAAATAGATGCATGTCCATTATTATTAGCCCTTAATAATAATCTGATAATAAATATCAACTTATTCTCTTGGAGCACTTTACTTCAGTGAACAGATTTGGAAAATCAGTGGGATAAAGGAATTACACAATTCCTAGGGTGGTTGGTTACTCATTCATGGAGGACTCAGTTAGAACTGAAGTGGCAGAGTTGCGACAGAGTTGGAAGATTAGTTATGGGAGTTGTTATTTAGTTTAACTCGGTTAAGTGAGTTAAACTCAGTTGTGCAAGTTGTATCTAGTTCTAACTGAAGATACACTAGTGAGAGTTTAGTGAATTAATTAATTAATTAATTAATTCACAACTAATAACTCACTTGCAATTGAAAAAATACAACAGTTAACTACTTGCATGTCAGTTTCAGTGGAGACCCCGTGGAGAGATAGGTGAAAGGGTGAGATGGACTATCTGTTGTGACTATAGTGATGCATTCAATGCATCTGACACACATCGGAGATTCAAATGAGGATTGTGCAGTCAAGGCAAGGCCAATTCAAATTCATTCAGGCGTCTTCTTCAGCAGGGATTCCGTAGTGGAGGAAAGTTGTCAGGAGGCACGAAATTGGTGCATAGATATGCAAATTTCTGCATGACAGTGTGTGACGATTCTGTATTGTACTGAGAGCTTGATGTACTAAGCTTTGTATGAGATTGTTACATGATTGCATTGATATACATAATATATGATAGTTGGGTTTTTTAGCTTTAAGCTTTCCCGTTAAACAACTATGTTTATGTGTGATTGATTTTCTGCATGTGTTTGCAATTGGCGATTTAATTCCACAAAGAATTAAGTGGAAGGATCTTGTATTTAACATAAGGTTAATTTTTTAGATCAGGAGAATCTGGTAATACCATCAGTATTAATAAATTTCTACACTTCAGCCCTGAAATTTCTACACAAAAAACTACAGTCTGTTTGATTTATGCCACTTTTTACAGAGTTCAAATCTGATGTTTGAAACGAGAGTTATGACGATTTTCCCTAGGTCACCTGTTTGACACTGAATTTTGGAGCCTGCAAAAAACCTAATTTCCTTAGATCATATATTGGAAAATATAGCGAACCAAGATCATAAATTTGTACAAGAGGTTCACCAATATTTTGAATCCACGTGGTTTCAATTTCAACTTTTGAAGCTTTGTAGAAAAAAAGTTATAGTCAAAATTCTAAGAAGACCTATTTGTAGTAGTGAAACCCTAAAATCCAAAGCTCTGATACCAAATGTTATGAAACTAGTTCACAAAATAGAAGAAGATATAGATCAACAAATTATAAATCAGCCTCTTTGAGGAGGAAAATGTTAGGTCCCTATATCACTAGTATAGTCCCTTATTATTGTTAGTGTAGCCCCCTTATTGTTATTATTGTACCCTTGTAACCCCCATTTTTTTAATATTGTGCCCTTAAATTATTATTGTTAGGTCGGCTAGGATTATATTGTGGCCCACTAGGATTACATTGTGGCCCCATGGACTCCTATATATAGAAAGGAGGTTTTGTAAATTGTATCATCCAAGAATTGTTCATTTATGTAATGTATTGGAGGTTTCCCCCTCGAAGTGGCTTCTTTCTAAGGTGTTGATATCTCTTTTCTTCTAATTTTGAAGCTGGTTACACAACATTTGGTATCAGAGCTTTGGATTCTAGGGTTTTGCTGCTCCAAACAGGTCATCGTGGAATTTTCGCTATAACTTTTTTTGTATGAAGTTTCAGAAGTTGAAATTTTTAGGGTGCAAATCTGAAATCCTGAGGAATATTTCCTAAAAATTTCAGAGCTTGCATCGCAATATTTTCGGAGATATGATCTGTGGAAGTTAGGTCTTTTTTCAGGCTCCTAAACAGGTCATCGTGGAATTTTCACTATAACTTTTTTTCTACTAAGGTTTAGAATTGGAAATTTTTAGGGTGCGAAGTTGAAATCCTAAGGAAACTCGTCAAAAAATTTCAGAGCTTGGTTCACAATATTTTTGGAGATATGATCTATGGAAGGTAGTGCTTTTTCAAGCTCCCGAATTTCATCTCAAAGAGGTGATCGTGGGAAAATATTCATAACTCTCTCTCTGAGCATCGGATTGGAGTGCCGTAAAAGGTGGTCGCAAGAAAACGGACTGTAGTTTCTTGGTTATCATTTTCAGATCTGAAGGATAAAAAAGTGACACGTGGAAAGTCGTACAAGTTCGTTCTACTCAACCAGTCCAAAATTGGGTCATTGTGGGAGATTGGACATAACTTTGTCTTGAAGAATCCAAATTAGATCAGACCTGTGGAATTTGAAAGAAGCTTTAGAGGGTTACTACAGGGATGAATTTCAGATATTGAATATTTCTAATTACAGAGATAATTCAATTTCAATATCGAGCTCCTCAAAGCAAGTAAAAGGTGTGTATTTTTTTTCCGAATTGCATAAGTTTTGTTTGAAGAATCAAGTTGAATTGATTCCAAGGGCATATTGTAGAATAGATATCAATATTGGATTCTAAAATGTCCCCTAAAAATAATTCAACACCCATTAAGCCTTTAGAAGGCTCTACTATGACTCATGAAGACGAAGAATGGCAACATGACATATCAAAATTACAAGAGCAAGTACAACAAATTTCGCTCTCGCAAAGAACAACAAAAAATGAAATGGAAGTTTTGAAGAAAGGCATGGAAACTAAGATGGATGGTTTGAAGAAAGGCGTGGAAGCTAAGATGAATGGTTTTGAAGCTAAGATGGATGGCATGGAAGTGGGCATGGAAGCTAATATGGATGACATGGAAGCTAAGATCGATGAAAAAATGAAAGACAACATGGAAAACATGAAGAAGGATATAAAAGTAGACATCGAAGGTTTGGCAAAGTTGATACAAGAAATGTTTCCTAATGGTGAAAAGATAGTAGAGGAAACTCATGATGAGAACAAAATAAATGTTAATCGTGATTTCATAAACTCTACAGTTGGAGGGAAGAACCACCATATTCCAAAAATGGATATGAGGAAGTTTGATGGAAAGGATCCTGTAACATGGATACTACAGATGGAGCAATATTTTGATCTCCATAATGTGCAAAACACACAAAAGGTACGCATTGCAAATTTACATTTAGAACAAAATACATTTGTATGGTATCGATGGCTTTTCTCCCGTAAAAAAATTGTCACTTGGTCAATTTTTACGGAGGAAATGATAGCACATTATGAGGATACAAAGAGCAACACCTTCTTTAGCCAATTGATAAATCTCAAACAAAAGGGTTTAGTGGGGCATCACATTGAGGACTTCCAAAAATTGAATATAAGGGTAACTGATCTTACAGAGGAACACAGGATTGATCTCTTCCTAGGCACTTTAAAGGATAACATCCAACATGAAGTTCGCGTTTTGGAACCTGATTCATCGGAGAAGGCATTCAGGTTGGCAAGAAAAGTTGAATGTAAAATTATGGCGACAAGGAAGCCTACCACTCAATTCTATAAAGAAGGAAGTGTTGCTACGCCCAGATTTCCACAACCTACAAGGTTGACACCACAACAATTGGAAGAAAAAAGAGCAAAAGGGCTTTGCTACAGTTGTGATAGAAAATACACTAAAGGTCATAAGTGTGCTGAGAAGAAATTATTTTACATAGATCGTGAAGAGGAAGAAGAAAATGAACAAGAAGAGGATATACACCAGGAACCAGCCCTAGAAGAGGAAGAAATGAATCCGACCATATCGTGTAATGCACTGGCAAGAATTACCACTCCTCAAACTCTCAAGATAGAAGGACAAATCAAGAAGAAAAGGTAATAGTGTTGATTGATTCAGGTAGCACCCATAATTTTATTCATTGTAAGGTAGCCAAGGAATTAAATTGTTTCCTATACCCAGCACCAGAATGTCAGGTGATGGTTGCAAATGGAGGAACTATAAATTGCTCGGGAAAATGTCATAATATCAAGTTAACCATGGGGGAATATGTATTGACTAGTCCAATGCTTTCCAAAGCTAAGATGAATGGTTTGGAAGCTAAGATGGATGGCATGGAAGTGGGCATGGAAGCTAAGATGGATGACATGGAAGCTAAGATCGATGAAAAAATGAAAGACAACATGGAAAACATGAAGAAGGATCTAAAAGTAGACATCGAAGGTTTGGAAAATTTGATACAAGAAATGTTTCTTAATGGTGAAAATATAGTAGAGGAAACTCATGATGAGAACAAAATAAATGTTAATCGTGATTTCATAAACTCTACTGTTGGAGGGAAGAACCACCATATTCCAAAAATAGATATGAGGAAGTTTGATGGAAAGGATCCTGTAACATGGATACTACAGATGGAGCAATATTTTGATCTCCATAATGTGCAAAACACACAAAAGGTACGCATTGCAACTTTACATTTAGAACAAAATACATTTGTATGGTATCGATGACATTGCTCCCGTAAAAAAATTGTCACTTGGTCAATTTTTACGGAGGAAATGATAGCACATTATGAGGATACAAAGAACAACACCTTCTTTAGCCAATTGATAAATCTCAAACAAAAGGGTTTAGTGGGGCAGCACATTGAGGACTTCCAAAAATTGAATATAAGGGTAACTGATATTCCAGAGGAACACAGGATTGATCTCTTCATTTTCACTTTAAAGGATAACATTCAACATGAAGTTCATGTTCTAGAACCTGATTCATTGGAGAAGGCATTCAGGTTGGCAAGAAAAGTTGAATGTAAAATTATGGCAACAAGGAAGCCTACCACTCAATTCTATAAAGAAGGAAGTGTTGCTACACTTAGATTTCCACAACCTACAAGGTTGACACCACAACAATTGGAAGAAAAAAGAGCAAAAGGGCTTTGCTACAGTTGTGATAGCAAATACACTAAAGGTCATAAGTGTGTCGAGAAGAAATTATTTTACATAGATTGTGAAGAGGAAGAAGAAAATGAACAAGAAGAGGATATACACCAGGAACCAGCCCTAGAAGAGGAAGAAATGAATCCAAACATATCGTGTAATGCACTGGCAGGAATTACCACTCCTCAAACTCTCAAGATAGAAGGACATATCAAGAAGAAAAGGGTAATAGTGTTGATTGATTCAGGTAGCACCCATAATTTTATTCATTGTAAGGTAGCCAAGGAATTAAATTGTTTCCTATACCTAGCACCAGAATGTCAGGTGATGGTTTCAAATGGAGGAACTTTAAATTGCTCGGGAAAATGTCATAATATCAAATTAACCATGGTGCTGATGTTGTACTAGGAGTACAATGGTTACAATCTTTGGGGACGGTAGCTTTTAATTTTCAAGAACTTTTCTTGAAATTTTTTTCAGAAGGAAAGGAAGTCGAATTACGAGGTATTGCAGGTGCTGTGAAGGATAATAAGCTCTTAATGTCATGACAAAGCTTCTAAAGAAAGAACAATGAGGCGTAATTAACAATTATGCTCACTAGAAGTTCCAACATCAAAATCATCATTTTCGTAGATCTCCAACAAGTCTTGGACAATAATTCCAAGGTGTTTGAAACTCCCAAAGGACTCCCACCTATTCGTGATCATCATCATGCTATTCATTTGATTCCAGGAAGTGTTCCTCCAAACATCAAGCCTTATAGATATCCTTACGTCCAAAAGAACAAAATTGAATGTATGATTGCATAAATGTTAGAGGCAGGTATAATTCAACCTAGTCAAAGTTCTTTCTCTGCTCCTGTAGTATTGGTACACAAGAAGGATGGATCATGGCGAATGTGTCCGGATTATAGGGAGCTCAATAAGCTCACCATTAAAGATAGATTTCCCATTCCTGTGATTGATGAATTATTGGATGAATTACATGGAGCAATTTATTTTACCAAGTTGGATCTTCGTTCAGGATATCATCAAATTAGAATGAAGACTGAAGATATTCCAAAAACAAGATTTCGAACTCATGAGGGTCATTATGAATTTTTGGTCATGCCTTTTGGCCTTACCAATGCACCTTCTACATTTCAAGGGTTGATGAATTCCATTTTCAAACCCTTCCTTAGAAAATTTGTGCTAGTATTTTTGGATGATATACTAATCTACAGCAGGTCTTGGAAGGATCATGTTGAACATGTTGACAGGGTGCTCAAACTATTGTAGGAGAAACAATTATATGCAAAAACATCCAAATGTTTCTTTGGAGTACAAGAGGTGGAATATCTGGGTCATATTGTATCTCACGAGGGTGTTAAAGTAGACCCTAACAAAATTAAAGCCATTAAGGAATGGAAAGTCCCCACAACCATAAAGCAATTGCGAGGACTTCTCGAGTTAACAGGGTATTATCGCAAGTTTGTTAAGAATTATGGGAGAATAGCAGCACCTCTAACAAATTTATTGAAGAAAGATGCATTTTCATGGACTCCTGAAGCAACTAAGGCCTTTGAACATCTTAAAGAGGCAATGTGCCTAGCACCAGTTTTAGCTACGCCAGACTTCGCAAAAACCTTTATTATGGAATGTGATGCCTCAGGAAATGGAATTGGTGATGTTTTAATGCAAGAAGGAAAACCCATTGCTTTTGAAAGTTGTCCAATCAAAGGAAAGTATTTACAGAAGCCTATTTATGAGAAGGAAATGTTAGCAATACTGCATGCACTAAAGAAATGGCGAACTTACCTAATGGAAAGACACTTCAAGGTAAAAACTGGTCATGATAGTCTTAAACACTTTTTGGAACAAAGACTATCTTCAGAAGAGCAGAAAAATGGGTCACAAAGATGTTGGGTTATGACTTTGAAATAATCTACAAAAAGGGAAAACTTAATGTTGTTGCAGATGCACTCTCAAGAAAGAATGAAGAGGTGGAAGCATTTCTTTGTGCCATTTCTATTATCCAACCATATTGGATAACCGAAGCAAGAGATGAATGGAAGAAGGAAAACGATGTATGGACACTCATTCAAAAGTTGCAGCAAGATCCTAGTACATCTGATACATTTAGTTGGAAAAATGATTCCTTATGGTACAAATATTTCTTATATCTTTGTAAGAATTCCCAAATAAAACAAAATATTCTTCTGGAATTGCACACTTCTCCTTTAGGAGGACACTCGCGATTTTTAAAAACTTACCACAGGGTGAAGAAAGATTTTTTTTGGGATGGCCTTAAATCTGATATTCAAAATTTTGTGACGGAATGTTTGGTTTGCCAGCAGAATAAAGTTGAGACAATTAAGACCCCGGGACTTCTACAACCTTTATCCATTCCAAGTCAACATTGGGAGGAGATTTCAATGGATTTTATCACAGGTTTACCTAAGTCCGAAGGAAAGAGTGTAATCATGGTGGTAGTTGATAGACTTACCAAGTATGCACACTTTTGTGCATTATCTCATCCATTTAAAGCAAGTATGGTTGCTACTACATTTATGGACAGAATTCAAAAGCTACATGGAAGCCCAAGGGTTATTTTGAGTGACAGAGATCCCATTTTTACTGGAAATTTTTGGACAGAGTTATTTTCTTGTTTGGGTACTCAATTAGCTCATAGCTCATCTTATCATCCTCAATTTGATGGTAAAACTGAGATAGTAAATAAATGTTTGGAAGGATATCTTCGTTGTTTCGTATCTGATAAACAAACACAATGGGTCAAGTGGTTACCTCTCGCTGAATGGTGGTATAACACTTCCTTCCATACTACAGCAAAAATGACCCCTTTTATGGCACTTTATGGATATCATCCACCATCCATCACATCATCTTTAAGAGAAAATTCGAAGGTTCAAGCAGTGGAAGATCACATCGAGCATCAGTAAGAAGTTCTCCAACTCTTAAAGGATAACCTGAATTTGGCACAAAATCGAATGAAACAACAGGCAGATCAACATCGCAGTGAGAGAAGTTTTGATGTAGGAGATTGGGTATTTTTACGGCTACAACCATACAAACAAATTTTCCTCAAGCAAGCTAAGAAGGATAATAAATTATCGCCAAAGTACTATGGTCCTTACAAGGTGTTGCAAAAGATTGGTACTATGGCATACAAATTGGAGCTTCCTGCTTCTTCGCGAGTACATCCAGTTTTCCATGTTTCATGCTTAAAGAAGGTTATGGGAGAAAATCTTCCAGTTCAAACAATATTGCCAGAACTCGATGAGGAAGGAAAAATCATATTGGAACCAGAAGCGGTCATGGAAACAAGAACTCGACAACTACGGAATCGATCAATTTCAGAGTATCTCATCAAGTGGAAGAACTTACCCACTGAAGATTCTACATGGGAGGATGAGAATTTTATACGGAAGCACCCAGAGCTACTCAAGCGTTGAGGACAACACTTTTTTGAAGGAGAGGGGCATGTTAGGTCCCTATATTACTAGTATAGTCCCTTATTATTATTAGTGTAACCCCCTTATTGTTATTATTGTACCCTTGTAACCCCCATTTTGTTATTATTGTGCCCTTAAATTATTATTGTTAGGCTGGCTAGGATTACATTGTGGCCCACTAGGATTACATTATGGCCCCATGGACTCCTATATATAGAAAGGAGGTTTTGTAAATTGTATCATCCAAGAATTGTTCATTTATGTAATGTATTGGAGGTTTCCCCATCGAAGTGGCTTATTTCTAAGGAGTTGATATCTCTTTTCTTCTATTTTTGAAGCTGGTTACACAACAGAAAACCTCCTTTACATTACAGAAATTAACAATTCTTGGATGATTCAAATGACAAAACCTACTTTCTACATATAAGAGTCTAAGGGGGCACAATATAATCAGAGACGTCATAACAATAATAATGTAAGGGCATAACAATAACAATAGTGTACTTCTATGGGGCACAATAATAAAAATATGGGGACTACATGAGCACAACAATAATAATAATGGGGCTACACTAAAAATAATAATAATGGGATACACTAGTAGTATAGGGGATAACATGCTTTGTTATTATCTCCTTTTTGTTTCTTTGTTGATAAAATATTTGTGACTTATGAACAACATCATCCATGGTTTTGGGGTTATCAAACTCCATGTGTTCCTTCATGGATGATGGGAGACTACTTATAAAACACTTCACCTTAGCCTTTTCTTCTCAAATGTAAGGAACATACCTCGATAAGGAAGTAAATTTTGTCACATACTCGTCCATGGACAGCTGACCCAATTTCAAGTCATGAAATTCTTTGGCTTTGTCATCATAAAACCATTTGGTTAAATAATTGTTCTTAAAGTATTGCTAAAATTCCCCCCATGTTATCCCATGTTCATCAACTCCTTGGACTGCCTTGACTTCTTCCCACCACATAGTTTCTTTTCCCTGGAGCTAGTAAATGGGTAAACGAACCTTCAAATTCTTGTCATACTCATAAATCTAGAAGTACTTGTTAATGTTTATAAACCATGCTTCAACATCTTCCTCAGATTCACCGTCAAAGGTTGGGGGATTAATTTTTCTAAATTCCCCTTGTAATTTTGTTTTTTTCCTTTTTTCCCCTTTTTTCATTCTCCCCCAATAAGCATTTCCAGATTTCTCCTCATCCATTTTCTTTCCACCCTCTAACTCTTGTGCAAGACTTTTCTTAGGTATTTTTTCATCCCTTTGTGTATGTGATTCTGCTTTGTTTCCATTATCAATACTTGGAACTAAATTTCTTTGTTTCTTCTTGACAATTAAACTTTTAATTATTTTTTATTTCTCTTGAATTAATTTTCATTATCAACCTTTAAATTGTCCATTTTTGTCTTCAATTGTTGCATTATTTCCAGTAGTGTTGCTCTTTTCCTCTAAGGTTCTTCCCCTAACCAGGCCCACATTTCTTTATAAGGTCCTGAAAGGGTGTCAAACTAAGCCCTGTATGTGGTCTTACATGTGGTGTGGTCATTGTACCACTTCCCCTTCTCATATCTCTTTCTCTTTGGAACACAAGATACATATTGTTACTATATTGGTTTTCCCTGAATAGGCCACAGTGTGGTAACCGTGGCTTTGATACCACTTGTAACATACCCTTAAACAATTTTATTTTTAATCTCAATTAACTTACCACCAAGTAAAGATTCAATTTAAAAATTATCCCTTTTTACTGTTTAAAAGTTGGTTTAAATCTTCTTTAAATATCTCCTCGCAACAACTTATATGTTATCATTTGTTATTATTGCAATCTCTTACCCTTCCATTACATATTTGTATTTTGTATATTATATGTATATATGCACATATTATACAATTTTGGGTTTTATAATTAAGAGAAATTTTGGGTACAATGTATATTAAAAATGGTTGTGCGTAGGGACCTACCCTTTACTTAAAATTATGGAGATTGCAGTAAGGTTTAGCTGGTGTTGAATATATCACTCCTAGTCACGGTGGACTTTGGCATATTAATGTTTACTCCTAATTCGCGAGCCTTTGACAATTCTGTGGTTGAATGGTTATGGTAATATTTATTAAGATATTGTAAGTCTTATGATACATTACATATGAAACTTCCAAATGCATAGAGTTATTTCGTATTGCTAGTGTTATCTCTAAATTGGTACTGATGGGGTGCTCCACCAGACAACTTAGAGTAACTATTTCAACCAACTTTGAATTGAATATTAACCTCTCTAATATGAGAGGGCTCTCTAAAGTTAATTTATGATTTTCAATGAAAACTTAATTAGATGGCTAACTCTATGACTGTAAATTGATTATAATTGATTGCAGGTTGAAAATGTAAAGGACTGCTACCATTGGGAAAATGAATTCAACATCACACAAGTCAATGAAATAATCCTTCTTGTGGAAACTGAGGAAAATTGAATTTCAATCAAAATATGGTACACATGAAAAACACAGGAAGAAAAACAACAGTTTAACATCTAAAGGAAGTCAGAGCATATTTCCATGAGTTCTGAGTAATTAGATATAAACTAACTGCAGATATTAAACATGAAAGATACAAGACATATACCTCATTGAACACTTCATTCGAATCTCGGGTGAAGAAGGTCAAAACATCCACTGTATATTAATGAAAGCTGAAAATTTTACAAAAAAAAGCAGTGTAGTACAATACTCTCCAACCTTTTGATATTCGATATTCTGTATACAAATAGACTCTTTTACATTACATAGGATGTTGGATCATCGAACCTCAATTCTGACATCTAATCATAACTAACAACTATATTTCTGAAACATAAAAAGACACCTATTCATTTAAGAGTTTCTCTCCTAATGGGACTCTATTACATTTATTTCCTCCACTTTTCTAATAGTGGGACCATTACATAGATAGAAATCAAATGCCCGAATGGCATTCTCCATGACATAAGACATAAATGTACTTTCCAAGAATTTAGCAACAACTGTCCTATTTTCTAGGAAAGGATCAACATTAACTATAATTTTGTCTTCATGCTGTTTTGTATGTGTTATCACAAAATTGGACCTGATAGGCTGCTTGATCAGAAAATCTCATGTAAATATTTCAAACCTAATATTGTGACTGAGGCTTACCCTCCTCAGCCTGAGAGGGCTCTCTCAAGGGTTAATGATATGGATAAAGATATAGATGGCTAACTCTATTTAGGAAACAAACTGATAATGATAGATGTAGGTTGAAAATAACATCAACATGTATACATTGGGCTTATGGAGTCAAAGAAATTTAGTAATTCAGTGAGTCTACTTAACATGGAATTTGAGGCATATTGGATTTTTTAGTGATAAGGCACACACACATGAAACATGTAAAAACACAGCCAGTTCACTTATAAAGGAAGTCAGAGCATCTTATAGATGAATTATGAGTAATATAGATGAACACCACTGAAAATGAGATATATAAGAAACACAAATAGAATAGGAAAACACTAAAAATCCCTTCAGAATCTCAAGTTGGTCAAATAGAAGATCTCTGTATTAGTTGAAAAAAGTCAATTCACAACAAGCCCAGTTTTGCCAAAAATGTCCAACCCCTGATAAATTCGACCCAATGGCCTTTAATAGAGAGCTTACATCATCAAATGATCTACCTCTAGGCTATATACATCAAATTTCTATCCATTGACACCTTGCATAACTATAAAACATGAAATTTATTACAAAAGGACACCTATCCTACTTGACAGTCCTATTTCAAAAAGGACTCAAACTCCTTATTTCTATATTTAACAAACCTTATCTACTTGAAATTAAATCATTGACAAGTATGTCATCACATGGTATAATTTTGATAACGACATTCATTTCTTCATGACCACTTATTTGACCTCCTCAAAAATAGGAAACAACACACTGTTTTTTAGGCAAAGGATATTTTTTCTTCTTTGAGCATTCTGGCTATCATTTGATCTTTAATTCATGGCCTTGAATATTTAATCATGTCTTGATATAGTCCATGACTTTTCCATATCCTCCATCTGTTAAAAAACCATTTTAAAGGCTGCTCCAAAATATGAAATATTTTGTGCTACGAAAACATAGCAGTTTCGTAGCGCTTTCTGTAGCACTGCCTTACAAGCCTTTGTTCTCAAGAATTCTGATTCTTTTCTCTTGCATCATCTTTATCACCCTTCAACATATCTCTCATAAATTTTTCAGCCCTTAAATCAGCCTTTAAAACTTTTAACACTGATCAAAAGAAGTAAAAATGCAGCTACAATAGTTTCGTAGTGCTTTTCTGCTTTTTAAGCCTGGAGGCGCTACGAAATTGCTGAGAGTGCAGATTTTTTCATAAATTTGTCAAATGAAAATTGTAGTTACCCAAAAAATTATAAATATAACCTGTTTTCATCATCTACAAATCATACAAACCATAAACCAACTTCATTTTAGTTTCCTTGAGGTATTTCTTCCTCATATTTAAGACATCCTTGCATATTTTTCCTGTTTTTTCCTGAAACATAGATCTTGGAACAGAGCCTATATCTGCTAATCCATGCTGTAGTTTGAGAAACTAAAGGAGGTTTTTGTAGGCCATTATGTCTTGAATAAAAAAATCTCTTGGGTTTTTGAAACACATCTCTTGTTGTCCAGAAACTGCATTTGAAACACGTGTAAAAGAGGAAAACTTTGTTTCTGAAAATAGGGCTTCAATGAAATCCTTGTATCTACCAACTGATAACAACTATGAGAAAATTGAGAGAGATTTTTGTAGCTGGGGCTATGATGAAGACAAACGTCTTTCAAAATTCCAAAAAACATTTGAATTTGGCCAGAAACTGAACTTGAAGTTGACTAATAAACAATCATGTACAGGACATTTTCGTAACAACGGTTTCATAGAAAATTTTAATTTATCAATTTCTACCACCTCCTAATGAATTTGAAGAAACGGAGAGAGGTTTTTGAACTTAGGTCTGTTATGAAGAAAAACCTTTTTCATATTTCCAAAATTCGTTTTCAGTTGCTTTGAAATCTCCTTTGAATTTGACTTCGCAAAGTCCGAAAACAGAGTTTTGCTTCATATTCGCTACGAAACTATTAGCCAGTTTCATAGGAAAAAGTGACTTTTTATAGTGTAATGCACTACGAAACTGTGGTTTCTTGGCTAATTTTTCATTTTCAGTACAAAAAAATTTGGAAAATGAAATGAATCGGAGAATGATGAATGATGTGACATCGAGTTTGAATATGGGTGTGTTTAGACCTTAGAGTGAACTTAAACCATAAAAATTTAATATTTCCCTTGAACAAACTTAAAAATGAATCCTACAACCCTATTTTGACACATGAACCTATCTAACTTTTTCAAAATGATGTTTGAACTTTTTGAGTGATAATAGTGGCTCCACTTGGGATGGTTTGCCCCTGTGGTACACCAAAGAACCAGTAGTTCTAGTGCCATCCATCTTCTTGGAAATAGAAACTCTGAAATTTATGAAAACTTTGCCAAGCTCTTATGGCCTTCTCCTCGGGCTCAAGCTTGAAGATTATTTCTAGAAAACCAAATTTGTACCAACTGAAAAGATGCTCATTCAACTTTGAGCTTATTCACACACTCCTACCTACCCTAACAGCTGCAATCTCCATTTTTAATTCAAGTAACATGAAACTTCCAATGAAGCCAGTCATTGATCTGATCTGACATTTGAACCTCTTGACTACACTTGAACCAAAAATAAGCATGATACTGATATGATCAAGGCAACATAAAATATATTTGATCTTCAAAATGAAAATATAACTGAGAATCTGAACTGTAAAACTCTTCCATGTTTGATAATTCTCATAGAAGACATAATTTGTTTGATAATTCTCAAGACATTCTGCAACTTTGGACAACTCATATATGCTTTGCTCAGCTACACAAGATTTAAATTGTGTGCTATCAAACTGTTGTTCAAACTGATTTTCAAAAACAATGTATTCTTCCTCAATCTCAAAGGAGAAGGGTAGCAACACCCTCTCTTTGTTTTCTGGCATTAACAACTTTTGAAAAGACTGATCTTGATCATGAAGCCTATAAGGTTGAATTTTATCTTATAAAACTTCAATGTCTTTTTCAATTTTGTTAGCAACTTCATCCACAAATTGAATCTTAACTTCTGACTTGCACTCAAATGATTTTAGATTAGAAGACAAGGATAAAGAAAAATTTTCACCCACTTCTTCATTAGTGTGATCATTATTTGATGTAGACTGATGCAAGAAATAACATGAAGAATAAAATTTTTCCTTTACCCGAGAGTTATAGTAATTATCTTCCAATATTTCCTCTTGTTGTTTGAAATGATCCTCATACTCATGATGATCAAAAGATTGACGAGTTTGCTGCAACTTTTCATCAAACTCAGAGGATGTAACATGATTTTCATAAATAAAATCCTGTTGGGTTTCATTTCCATCCAAGAGAGAGGCTATCATTTCTTCTTGGTGATGAAAGGGATTGTCATGAAGGGCATCTAAAATTTCCTCATCCATGAACTCATCATCTTCATAACAATTCTCCAAATATTCAATAAAACTCACACAATGTTTACAGTAGTCTTTGACCAACAATAAGGAGGGATGAGACTCTTCATACATCTCATAAAAAGAAACATGGAAATTAGCAAGAGAATATAATGAACCATTTGGCAAGCTTTCATACCAAGACCATGCTTTTCCTTCAAAAGTGGCCATAAACATCTTCATGAGACAATCCTCGCGGAACTAAACCTTAAGGTTGTGTACATGCATATGAAATCTAACCAAATGAAGAGCAGCATTGTCTTTCTTTTCATCTTTAAATATTGGAAGATCAGTTAACCATTCAACATTTGGCATAGGATTTGGAAAACCAGGGATGTGAGACCGATTCATAAGAGCATACCGGGAATTTATTCTCGCAATGTAATTCATCTTGAAACTTCATCAAGCTACTGATATTCAAGCAGTGGAGTCACCTTAAAGTTGATTATTTGATGTGTGGAGTCACCAGAGCAGAAATACAACCAATATGTGCCTAAGTGTCTACTGTTCTCAGACCTTAGAACTGAAACTTTGTCGTTCTTCCCAAGGAAAATTTATACCTTCGGTCTCTCGACAGACGCAGCAAATGTTATCACAAAATTGGACCTGATAGGTTGCTTGATCAGAAAATCTCATGTAACTATTTCAAGCCTAATCTTGTGACTGAGGCTTAGCTTCCTCAGCTTGAGAAGGCTCTCTCAAGGGTTAATGATATGGATAAAGATATATATGGCTAACTCTATTTAGGAAATAAACTGATAATGATGGATGTAGGTTGAAAATAACATCAGCATGTATACATTGGGCTTATGGAGTCAAAGAAATTCAGTAATTCAGTGAGTCTACTTAACATGGAAGTTGAGGCATATCAGACTTTTTCGTGATAAGGCACACACGCATGAAACATGTAAAAACACAGTTAGTTCACTTAAAAAGGAATTCAGAGCATCTTATAGATGAATTCTGAGTAATATAGATGAAAACCACTGCAAATGAGATATATAATAAATACAAATAGAATAGTAAAACACTAAAAACCCCTTCAGAATCTCAAGTTGGTCAAATAGAAGATCTTTGTATTAGCTGAAAACAGTTAATTCACAACAAGCTTAGTTTTGCGAAAAATGTCCAACCCTTGACAAATTCTACCCAATGGCCTTTAATAGAGAGCTTACATCATCAAAGGATCTACCTCTAGGCTAGATACATTGAATTTTTTTCCATTGACACCTTGCATAACTATAAAACATGAAATTTATTACAAAAGGACACATATCCTACTTGACAGTCCTATTTCAAAAAGGACTCAAACTCCTTATTGCTGTCTTTAAAAAACCTTATCTACTTTAAATTAAATCATTGACAAGTATGTCATCACATGGTCAAATTTAGATAATGGCATTCATTTCTTCATGACCACTTAGTTGACCTCCTCAAAAATAGGAAACACCACCCTGTTTTTCAGGCAAAGGATCTTTTTCCTTCTTTGAGCATTCTGGCTATCATTTTATCTTTAATTCATGGTCTTGAATATATAATCATGTCTTGATATATTCCATGAATTTTCCATATCCTCTAGCTGTTCAAAACCACTTTAAAGGCTGCCCCAAAATATGAAATATGTTATGCTACGAAAACACAACAGTTTCTTGGCGCTTTCTGTAGCGCTGCCTTACAAGCCTTTATTCTCAAAATTTCTGACTCTTTCCTCTTGCATCATCTTTATCACCCTTCAGCACATCTCTCATAACATTTTAAGCCCTTAAATAAGCCTTTAAAACTTTTAAAATTGATCAAAAGAAGCAAAAACGCAGCTACAACAATTTCGTAGCACTTTTCTACTTTTTAAGCTTGGAGTCGCTACGAAATTGCTGAGAGTGCAGATTTTTTCATAAATTTGTCAAATGAAAAATTTAGTTTCCCAAAAAATTATAATATAACCTACTTTAATCATCTACAAATCATAAAAACCATAAACCAACTTCATTTTAGTTTCCTTGAGGTATTTCTTCCTCATATTTAAGACATCCTTGCAGATTTTTCCTGTTTTTCCTGAAAAATAGGTCTTGGAACATAGTATATATCTCCTAATACATGATGTATTTTGAGAAATGGAAGGAGGTTTTTGTAAGAAATTATGTCTTTAATAAAAACCTCTATTGGTTTTTTGAAAAACATCTCCTGCTGTCTATAAATTGCATTTGAAGAACATATGTAAAACAGGAAAACTCTGTTTCTGAAAATAGGGCTTCAATTAAATCCTTGTATCTCCCAACTGATAACACCTGTGAGAAAATTGAGAGAGGTTTTTGTAGCGGGGGTTGTGATGAAGACAAACCTCTTTCAAAATTTCAAAATACTTTTTCATTTAGCCAGAAAATAAACTTGAAGTTGACTTCTAAACAGTCATGTACATGACAGTTTCGTAACAACAGTTTCGTAGCAAATTATAATTTATTAATTTATGCCACCTCCTAATGAATTTGAAGAAACGAAGAGAGGTTTTTGTAATCAGGCCTGTTATGAAGAAAAGCCTCTTTCCGATTTCCAAAATTCGTTTTCAGTTTCTCAAAAACCACCTTTGAAGTTCAATTCTCAAAGTCAGAAAACAACATTTTGCTTCATATTCACTGCAAAAATATTAGCCAGTTTCGTAGCAAAAAGTGACTTTTTACAATGTAATGTGCTACGAAACTGTGGTTTCTTGGCTAATTTGGCATTTTCGGTACAAAAAAAGTTGGAAAATGAAATGAATCGGAGAATGATGAATGATGTGACATGAAGGAGTTTGAATATGGGTGGGTTTAGACCTTAGAGTGAACTTAAACCATAAAAATTTAATACTTCCCTTGACCAAACTTAAAAATGAATCCTAAAACCCTAATTTGACACATGAATCTATCTAACTTTGCCAAAATGATGTTTGAATTTTCTGAGTGATAACAGTATGAATGGCATACATTTCAAGTGATGAATATTTGTTGAGATGTCTCATTATCTGTTTGGATGCCTCCACGTGGCTTGTTGGTCTTGCATATGCCTTTCGAACCTTCAAAAACACCTCGTTGCAAAACAGAGCATCTTTAGGCAGTTTCGTAGCACAGTTTAGTAGTGAGCTCATTTATGTCTTTTAACCTTTCGTTCTGCCACCTTTGCTAGCCAAAAAGTATTTTTCAAGTCAAAATATCTAAATACGATCAAACTCCCTCCTTAGTTCTTCATAAAACTGATTTTAAAGACCAAAATAAATCTTTAGAAATTTTGTACCATTTTTTCGCCTTCAATCCTGGAGCTCGCTACGAAACTACCTGATAAGGCAGAAAATGCAGATTTGTAGCTTTCTTCAAAAATTCACCTTCTAAGCCAAAATTTATGTCACTTGCAAGCTATAAACCTTAACCAAAATGTCTTAGCTCAACTCTTCAGTCCTTGGGTGTTTCATCTTCATTAATAATAGGTTGACCTTCACATTCTCTATCACTTTCATTTTCAGTCCTCTCTTCTCCAGTTCATCTTGACTCGTGTACATTTGTTCCTGAAGGTCAACCGCTTTATTATGTAATGATCTGTTTGCAGCTTGCAAGTGTAGATTCATCTTCCTGGTATGTTTGGCCACAAGTCTTAGAGGTTGGGTTCTTTTAGGAAATATTTTAGCATTACTCATAGATTCTGAAACACTTGAGAGTTCATTGTCCCATTTTTTCATCATCTGAACAAACTTGATATTTTTAGACTTGTGCTTCTCTTCTTCTAACTTTAACTCAAGTATTTCTTCTCTTGCTTCTCTTTGTTTTTATGTGAGGAGTTTTGTTTCTGATTTTCCAGCCATCTTCTCCTTTCCCTTTCTCTACATAGTGACAACTTCTTTTGCTACTGAGGATAAATCTATGATGTTTTATGGTTGCTTACCTTATTGAATTTTTCTGACCCTTTGCTTTCCATGGCCTTCTTTGAAATTTTTGACCTAGTCAATGGCTTCCTTGGATGAAACATGAAGCCAACATCCTCTCCTACAAAATCCAACTTCTTAACAGACTTACCTTTCTTCAATTTTCTTCCACCACCTTCAATATCTTCTGCCTACACTAATGGGGACTCCTCAATATCTATTGCATGGAGGATGTCTTCCAGGTTTCCTTTGGCCAATGTCTGACTCCTTGTTATCCTCTTACTGCATTTTTTGTCATTTTTGTGTTTCTGTTTTGGAGGTGTCGGCTGAGGGATATCAGTCTCTTGCGGTTTTACTTCAATGTCCATTGGTTCTACAGGAAATTGTCTTCCTTCTTCATCAATCTCTTCTATTACAACTGGAGATGTAGTAGTTTTGAAACTTTCTTTGGAGTCACTGCATCTACTTCATACCCACTCATAAAAAGAAAAGAGGTCCAATCTCTATTTAACCTTTTCAATTATTCCAACACTAAAACAAACAACAAATTTGCAGAATTCTCTTTCATATAACCCCCGGGGATTCCATTGGCCATGTTAGCTCTTCTGTGCTCCTGCTTGAGAAACTATTCATAACCTTGCATTCTAAATTTTGTACCTTCGAACCACTCTTCACCACTTCTAGCAATTTCTGTAGCTTGGGAGATGATATCTGGTGACACTGTGAAATTCAAAATCCCAACTTTTGATGTTGTCCCTATAAAATTTGCTGCAAATTATTTGGATATCTAGACATGGAAACCTTGCAATTTTTGGCAGAATTGTAGGTATCCCATCTTCCTAAAAGCCTCTATAGCAGTGGGATATTCATTCAACAACTTCAAATCCATATGTTCATACCTTACGCAATAACCACCCTTCTTTGTTTTCTTCTTCGATGTCATTTATGCTTTATACTTCTTACTGGCTTGCTTGTTGATGACACCTGCAAAATTAAATTTGAACAGAAACTTGCTTTGCGTGGTGAATCAGCTCTCGAAAAATGACAGTGAGATACTTCACATGCAAGAATTGGACGCTAGATGACAAAGAGTAGCTTGGGGGTAAAGTTTTAAAGGTAATTTTGACAACTCAAGGTTTAATGGTGACACATGTGACCATAAAAGACAATGATGACAGTAGATACAGCTTTGCATGTTTGGGAATTGTAATAAAAAACTTGAATGACCTCACCCCTTTCTTTTTCTTATTGAAAATTGACACCTCACACCACTCTGACACTTTCTATAGGAAAAAAACCCAATTTCATAACGAAGTCTATTGATTTGCCATATAATTCGCTATGAAATTGTGTAAAATTGACGGGTGGAATATTTTGTGATTAAAAAGCATCGGGATGAGAAGTAGATGAGATGGGGTTGATTTGACTGATATGACATGGTTAGAGGTGGGTTTAGACTTTAAGGTAGACATCACAAAATGAAAAAATTTCAAAATTTTCATGAATATGACTTATGAGATAGCATGAACCTACGTGAATGACATGTAGAACCTTATCAATGAAATTGTTTAAACTAATGAGTGATAGCAGCTGGCTTTTGATATTTTATCCATCTAAAAATTTATGATAGGCCTTGAATCAATAGTTCAGAAGTTAGGTTTTGAAATCAATGGTAGATCTAGGGGAAACATGGTTATGGGAGTAACTACCTCCCTTTCCCCACATCGCTCTCTCTCAGATGTGTCCTTCACTTAGCGAGGGTTAGCTCTACAACAATAAAATGAAGGAAAACATATTTTTATTACTGATTACCGTGGCTCACATAGGTTGTTTCCTGCCAGGTAAATATTTGAATCCATTTCTCTTCTTCATAGTTCTATTTCCAAGTTTTGAAAATTGTTTTTATATAAATATATTTTTTTGTTGTGTATATGAGATTATATTCGTTTCAATGCATTGTTCACAGGTTAAATGATATGATTTGAATTTTTAATAACATAGTTTACATAATATTACATAACACAATTATATTTGATTAAAGTATCCTCTTATAACTTGGATGATGGATTAAACCCCCTTTTAATTATTTTTTTAATCTTAATTTAATCTTTTATTTCAGTTTCATATAATTCCACTCATTAGTTTAATTTAATTTCATATTATTTAATTATTAAATCATCAATTTTTTTCTCATGTTTTCTAGTGGTCTATTATTTCTTTATTTAATCTTGATCTTGTACTTTTCATATCTTCAATTTTTAATTTTTTCCTTGAAAATGGGTGAAGTGTTATTTCTCAACAACACACACACACACACACACACATATATATATATAGTTGTCTTTAAGTGTGATTTTTTGGAGTTTCCGACATATTTGTAGCCAAAAATCGAAAAAAAATATTTGTGGCCAAATATTGATTTTTTTTTTGTTTAAAATAATTTTTTGACTTCGTATATGGATTAAAAACCCTTGGGGACCTTCAATTGCAAAGAGTTCGCCTATCAAACTTATAATTTCAATGAATCCCTCTTAGATTCTAAACAAATTAGATTGGAAAATAAACTGGAAAACTTTCCAAAAAGTCGCACTTAAAGACTATATATATATATATATATATATATATATATATATATATATATATATATATATATATATATATATATATATATATATATATATGCATTTTTTAATACATATTTTTTTAAAATAATTAATAAATGATATAAAATTAGACAACAAAAAATTAAAGAATAATGAAGGAAGATACAAGTGATCCAAAATCAATTTATAACCTACAACCTCAATATTAATGGAAATACTCCTTACCATAACCTCTTGATTGAAGCTAGTCTTTCCCCCATTGAAAGTGTGGCTATTATTAGGTATCTCATGTATAAGAAGAAATTATACAACATGGAATCCAGGGTTCCCCAAAACTGCTTCTAACTCTAGCCGAAAACCCTAGTGAGGATGTCATAAGGATGCCCAATATTGGCTAGACCATTGAGAGGTAAAGGAGGAGATCATATTTGTTGTGAAACCAGCTCCAAAAATAGAATAAAAGGGATATCAATGCCTTATAAGTAAGCCACTTCAAGGGGGCAACCTCCAATATGTTACATGAATGAACGAATCTTGGATGATTCAAATTACAAAACCTCCTTTCTATATATAGGAGTCCATGGGGCCACAATGTAATCTTACAAAACCTCCTTTCTATATAGGAGTCCATGGGGCCACAATGTAATCCTAGCTGACCTAACGATAATAATTTAAGGGCACAATAATAACAATATGGGGGTTACAGAGGTACAATAATAACAATAAGGGGGTTACACTAACAACAATAACGGACTATACTAATAATATAGGGACCTAACATGCCCCTCTCCTTCAAAAAATTGTTGTCCTCAACGCTTGAGTAGCTCTGGGTGCTTCTGTATAAAATTCTCATCCTCCCATGTATAATCTTCAATGGGTAAGTTCTTCCACTTGATGAGATACTCTGAAATTGATCGATTTTGTAGCTGTCGAGTTCTTGTTTCCGTGACTACTTCATGTTACAATATGATTTTTCCTTCCTCATCAAGTTCTGGAAATATTGTTTGAACTAGAATATTTTCACCTATAACCTTCTTTAAGCATGAAACATGGAAAACTAGATGCACTTGTGAAGAAGCAGGAAGCTCCAATTTGTATGCCATAGTACCAATATTTTGCAACACCTTGTAAGGACCATAGTACTTTGGCGATAATTTATTATCCTTCTTAGCTTGCTTGAGGGACATTTGTTTGTATGGTTGTAGCTGTAAAAATACCCAGTCTCCTACATCAAAACTTCTCTCGCTGCAATGTTGATCTGCCTGTTTTTTCATTCGATTCTGTGCCAAATTCAGGTTATCCTTTAAGAGTTGTAGAACTTCTTGTTGAAGCTCGATGTTATCTTCCACTGCTTGAACCTTATATTTTTCTCTTAAAAATGATGTGATGGATGGTGGATGATATCCATAAAGTGCCATAAATGGGGTCATTTTTGTTGCAGTATGGAAGGAAGTGTTATACCACCATTCAGCGAGAGGTAACCACTTGACCCATTATGTTTGTTTATCAGATATAAAACAATGAAGATATCCTTCCAAAAATTTATTTACTATCTTAGTTTGACCATCAGATTGAGGATGATAAGATGAGCTATGAGTTAATTGAGTACCCAAACAAGAAAATAAATCCGTCAAAAAATTTCCAGTAAAAATGGGATCTCTGTCACTCACAATAACCCGTGGGTTTCCATGTAGCTTTTGAATTGTGTCCATAAATGTAGTAGCAACTGTACTTTCTTTAAATGGATGAGATAATGCACAAAAGTGTGCATACTTGGTAATCCTATCAACTACCACCATGATGACACTCTTTCCTTCGAACTTAGGTAAACCTGTGATAAAATCCATTGAAATATTCTCCCAACGTTGACTTGGAATGGATAAAGGTTGTAGAAGACCCGGGGTCTTAATTGTCTCAACTTTATTCTGCTGGAAAATTAAACATTCTGCCACAAGATTTTTAATATCGGATTTAAGGCCATCCCAAAAAATTCTTTCTTCACCCTGTGGTAAGTTTTTAAAAATCCTGAGTGTCCTCCTAAAGGAGAAGTGTGCAATTCCAAAAGAATCTTTTGTTTTAGTTGGGAATTCCTACAAAGATATAAGCAATCTTTGTACCATAAGGAATCATTTTTCCAACTAAATGTATCATATGTACTAGGATCTTGCTACAAATTTTGAATGAGTGTCCACACTTCTTCGTCCTTCTTCATTCATCCCTTGCTTCAGTTATCCAATCTGGTTGGATAATAGAAATGGCACAAAGCAATGCTTCCACCTCTTCATTCTTTCTTGAGAGTGCATCTGCAACAACATTTAGCTTCCCTGTTTTGTAGATTATTTCAAAGTCATAACCCAACATCTTTGTGACCCATTTTTGCTGCTCTTTTGAAGATATTCTTTGTTCCAAAAAGTGTTTAATACTATCATGATCAGTTTTTACCTTGAAGTGTCTTCCCATTAGGTAAGTTCGCCATTTCTTTAGTGCATGCAGTATTGCTAACATTTCCTTCTCATAAATAGCTTTATGTAAATAATTTCCTTTGATTGGACGACTTTCAAAATCAATGGATCTTCCTTCTTGCATTAAAACAACACCAATTCCATTTCCTGGGGCATCACATTCCACAATAAAGGTTTTTGTGAAGTCTGGCGTAGCTAAGACCGGTGTTAGGCACATTGACTCTTTAAGATGTTCAAAGACCTTACTTGCTTCAGGAGTCCATGAAAATGCATCTTTCTTCAATAATGTTGTTAGAGGTGTTGCTATTCTCCCATAATTCTTAAAAAACTTGCGATATTACCCTGTTAACCCGAGAAATCCTCGCAACTGCTTTATGGCTGTGGGGACTTTCCATTCTTTAATGGCTTTAATTTTGTTAGGGTCTACCTTAACACCCTCGTGAGATACAATATGACCCAAATATTCCACCTCTTGTACTCCAAAGAAACATTTGGATGTTTTTGCATATAATTTTTTTTCCTGAAATAGGTTGAGCACCCTGTCAACATGTTGAACATGATCCTTCCAAGACCTGCTATAGATTAGTATATCATCAAAAAATACTAGCACAAATTTTCTAAGGAAGGTTTTGAAAATGGACTTCATCAACCCTTGAAATGTAGAAGGTGCATTGGTGAGGCCAAATGGCATGACCAAAAATTCATAATGACCCTCATGAGTTCGAAATGTTGTTTTCGAAATATCTTCAGTCTTCATTCTAACTTGATGATATCCTGAACGAAGATCCAACTTGGTAAAATAAATTGCTCCATGTAATTCATCCAATAATTCATCAATCACAGGAATGGGAAATTTATCTTTAATGGTTAGCTTATTGAGCTCCCTATAATCCAAACATATGCACCATGATCCATCTTTCTTGTGTACCAATACTACATGAGCAAAGAAAGAACTTTGACTAGGTTGAATTATACCAGCCTCTAACATTTCTGGAATCATACGTTCAATTTCGCTCTTTTGGACATAAGGATATCTATAAGGCCTAATGTTTGGAGGAACACTTCCTGAAATTAAATGAATATCATGATCATGATCACGAATAGGTGGGAATCCTTTGGTAGTTTCAAAAACTTTGGAATGATTGTCCAAGACTTTTTGGAGATCTGCAGAAATAGATGATTTTGATGTTGGAACTTCTAGCGAGAATAATTGTGGAATTACACCTCGTTGCTCTTTCTTTATCAGCTTTTTAATGAAACTAGAGCTTATTATCTTTCCCAGCTTCCCTACAATACCTCGTAATTCGACTTCCTTTCCTTCTGAAAAAAAAATCCAAGAAAAGTTCTTGAAAATTAAAAGCTATTGTCCCCAAAGATTGTAATCATTGTACTCCTAGTACAACATCAGCACCTCCCATAGGAATGGAAAGCATTGGACTATTCAATACATATTCCCCCATGGTTAGCTTGATATTATGGCATTTTCCATAGCAATTTATATTTCCTCCATTTGCAACCATCACTTGACATTCTGGTGCTGGGTATAGGAAACAATTCAATTCCTTGTTTACCTTACAATGAATAAAATTATGGGTACTACCTGAATCAATCAACACTTTTACCTTTTTCTTCTTGATATGTCCTTCTATATTGAGATTTTGAGGAGTGGTAATTCCTGTCAATGCATTACACGATATGGTCGAACTGATTTCTTCCTCTTCTAGGGTTGGTTCCTAGTGTATATCCTCTTATTGTTCATTTTCTTCTTCCTCTTCACAATCTATGTAAAATAATTTCTTCTCAACACACTTATGACCTTTAGTGTATTTGCTATCACAACTGTAGCAAAACCCTTTTGCTATTTTTTCTTCCAATTTTTGTGGTGTCAACCTTGTATGTTGTGGAAATCTAGGAGTAGCAACACTTCCCTCTTAATAGAAGTGAGTGGTACGATTCCTTGTCGCCATAATTTTACCTTCAATTTTTCTTGCCAACCTGAATGCCTTCTCCAATGAATCAGGTTCCAAAACGCGAACTTCATGTTGGATGTTATCCTTTAAAGTACCTATGAAGAGATAAATCCTGTGTTCCTCTGGAATATCAGTTACCCTTATATTCAATTTTTGGAAGTCCTCAATGTGCTCCCCCACTAAACCCTTTTGTTTGAGATTTATCAATTGGCTAAAGAAGGTGTTGCTCTTCGTATCCTCATAATGTGCTATCATTTTCTCCGTAAAAATTGACCAAGTGACAATTTTTTTACGGGAGCAAAGCCATCGATACCATACAAATGTATTTTGTTCTAAATGTAAAGTTGCAATGCGTACCTTTGTGTGTTTTGCACATTATGGAGATCAAAATATTGCTCCATCTGTAGTATCCATGTTACAGGATCCTTTCCATCAAACTTCCTCATATCCTTTTTTGGAATATGGTGGTTCTTCCCGCCAACATTAGAGTTTATGAAATCACGATTAACATTTATTTTGTTCTCATCATGAGTTTCCTCTACTATCTTTTCACCATTAGGAAACATTTTTTGTATCAACTTTGTCAAACCTTCCATGTCTACTTTTAGATCATTCTTCATGTTTTCCATTTTTTCATCGATCTTAGCTTCCATGTCATCCATCTTAGATTCCATGCCATCTATCTTATATTCCATGCCTTTCTTCAAACCATCCATCTTAGTTTCCACGCCTCTCTTCAAAACTTCCATGTTATTTTTTGTTGCTCTTTGCGAGAGTGAAATTTGTTGCACTTGCTCTTGTAATTTTGATATGTCATGTTGCCATTCTTCATCTTCATGAGCCATAGTAGAGCCTTCTAAAGGCTTAATGGGTGTTGAATTCTTTTTAGTGGCCATTTTAGAATCCAACACTGATATCTATTCTACAATATGCCCTTAGAATCAATTCAACTTGATTCTTCAAAAAAGACTTATGCAATTTGAGAAAAAAAAATACACACCTTTTACTTGCTTTTGAGGAGATCTATATTTAAATTGAATTATCTATATAATTGTGAATCCTCAATATCTGAAATTTGGCCTTGTGGTAGCTCTCTGAAGCTTCTTTCAAATGTCACATTTCTGACCTGATTTGGATTCTTCAAGGCAAAGTTATGTCCAATCTCCCACAATGACCCAATTATGGACTGGTTTAGTAGAGCGAAATTGTACGACTTGCCATGTGTCACTGTTTCCACCTTTGGCTCTAAAATTGGTAGACAAGAAACTAAAGTCCGTGTACTTGTGTCCACTTTTTACAACATTCCAATCTGATGCTCAGAGAGAGAGTTATGAATATTTTCCCACGATAACCTCTCTGAGATGAACTTCGGGAGCCTGAAAAAGACCTAACTTCCACAGATCATATATCTAAAAATGTTGCGAACCAAGCTCTGAAATTTTGCGACGATGTTTCTCAAGATTTTGGCTTCGCTCTAAAAAAATTTAGCTTCTAATTCTTCATGGAAAAAACTTTATAGCGAAAATTCCGCGATGACCTATTTAGGTTAGATTTAGGAGCCTGCAAAAATCCCTAACTTCCACAGATCATGTCTCCAAAAATATTGTGAACTAAGCTCTAAAATTTTGCGACGATGTTCCTCAGGATTTCGGCTTCGTACTGTAAACATTTCAGCTTTTGAACCTTCGTAGAAAAAATATTATAGCGAAAATTCCATGATGACCGGTTTGGAGCAGCGAAAACCCTAGAATCCAAAGCTATGATACCAAATGTTGTGAAACCAGCTCCAAAAATGGAAGAAAAGTGATATCAACACCTTAGAAATAAGCCACTTCAAGGGGGCAACCTCCAATACATTACATTAACGAACAAATCTTGGATGATTCAAAATACAAAACCTCCTTTCTATATATAGGAGTCCATGGGGCCACAATGTAATCCTAGCCGACCTAACAATAATAATTTAAGGGCACAATAATAACAATATGGGGGTTACATGGGTACAATAATAAAAATAAGGGGGTTACACTAACAATAATAAGGGACTATACTAGTAATATAGAAACCTAACAATCTTGGAGAATAGGGATAATATTAAAAATATTATTACTTCCCAATTTAGGGATAATTTGTGGGATGATAAGAATTTAGAGGGAAAAAGCAAGCTAAGGTATTAGAATGAGGTGATCAACCCACATCTCGATAAGCAGAATTATCTTGTTAACTTGACAAGTGCTAAGAAGATAATGAACATTTCCAATATCATAACTAATTATCATGAGCTTTAAAATGATATCGGGTATTGGTAAATTCCCAAAACACCTTGGGATGAAAGAGTTTTTCACCTTTGCGACACTAAGAGGGTTGAAGATGAAAATTATTTCTCTTGGATTTCCCGACTCTTACTCACATCCATTATAATTTTCAAAATATTTTCCACACTACCAAAATTCTTGACTTGTTAAGTCAACAAAACCTTCCCTTCTTTCATAGAAATAAAGTAATATAGAATCTCAATTAGTCTCTTACTATTTGATAAATCCAAACTAATTTAAAGGCATAACATCTTGCGAGCCAAACTAGTAAAGCCTAACCCTGAGGGCATCAAAGAGAATTGATCTTGTGACCTCCCAATCAATAAGGTACTTAGCAATGAGACCTAGACCAATTGAACTAACCCTTGAAAACATTAGATTAAGGTGTTTAATCACACACACACACACACACATTCTAGATTTATTAAAAGTAGAGGGGAATTAGATATTTAATATGTAAACTTTTTTTTTTAAGTGTAAATTTGATGAATAATTTTCATCTCTAAAGATTTACTTCCTCTTTATACATGATAGACCCAAAATTAAAATAAATTTATGTGATTCTTAACAATATTATTATATTCATATAAATTTCACATCTCTATCTATAAAACTATCGTTATCTTTAATTTTATTAAAATTTGATAATGCATATAATTATGTTTGGTATTTTTTTTAACATGTATTATTCTTTTCATATATATATATATATATATATATATATATATATATATATATATATATATATATATATATATATATATATATATATAACGTACCTTAAACATTGTTTTTTAAAGGAAAAAAACACTATTATATTTGTTGCACTGTATTTCCAAAATTCTATTTACTACCTAATGTTCAGATGTGTATTGTCTATGTAAAAAAATAAGTAAGAGATATGCTTGAATTTTCTCCTTAAACATACATGCCTTCCATGTAATTAACATGTTTGTAATGTTCGTCTACAATTGTAATTTTAGAAGAAATTTTATTTTCAAGTTTTTAGTTTTTTTTGGAAGGGTTCTATGGTTTAAGGTTTGATTTATTTATTTTTTTGTCAAGAATTTGGTTTTTTGGAGTTAAGAAAACAAGGTAATGACTCAAGATCTAGAGACATTTAGTAGGAGTGAATAGTTGGCTCTTTTACGAACCACCAACAAGATAGTTCTAGATGATGTTGTTTTCTTGAATAAAAGTGGAAAGTCAACCTGCATTAATTATAATAGCCAATAATAGTTTTCCCATCATTAATTGTGATGGGTTTTTCCACTATTAAAAAAAAAAGAGATATAATCACAATTTTTTTTTTTAATTATACAATTTTTTTTGTGTATAGGTGTTTTTGAGGGTGTTGAATCCATATACATAGTCAAAAAACTAGTTTAAACAACAGTAATCAATATTTGGCCACAAATATTTTCGTTGGATTCTGGCTAGAAATATGTTGGAAACTCCAAAAAATCACATTTAAAGACAACTATATATATATATATATATATATATATATATATATATATATATATATATATATATATATGTATGTATGTATGTATGTATGTATGTATGTATGTATGTATGTATGTATGTATGTATGTATGTATGTATGTATGTATGTATGTATGTATGTATGTATGTATGTTAATACATATTTTTTAATATAATTAATACATGATATAAATTAAACACCAAAAAATTAAAGAATTGTGAAGGTGAGGTGATCCAAAAGCAATTTATAACCTACAACATCAAGATTAATGGAAATACTCATTACTATATTCTCTTGATTGAAGCTAGCATTTCCCCCATTCAAATCATGGCTATGATTAGGTATCTCATGTATAAGAACAATTATACAACATGGAAGCCAGGGCGTTCCCCAAAATTGCTTCTAACTCTAGCCAAAACCCCCAACGAGGATGTCATAAGGATGCCCAATCTTGGCTAGACCATTGGGGGATAAAGGAGGATATCATCTTGGAGAATAAGGATAATTTTAAAAATATAATTACTTCAAAATTTAAGGATAAGTTGTCGGATGATAAGAAGTTAGAGGAAAAAAAGAAGCTAAGGTATTATAAGGAGGTGATAAACCCAAATCACGATAAGAAGAATTTTCTTGCTAACTTGACAAGTGCTAAGAAGATAATGAACATTTCCAAGATCAAAACTAATTCTCATTAGCTTTAAAATGAGATCGTGCGTTGATAAATTCCCAAAATGCCTTGGGATGAAAGAGTTTGTCACCTTTGCGACACATCGAGGGCTGAAGATGAAAATTAGTTTCTATTGGAATTCTCAGCTCTTACTCACATCCATTATAATTTTCAAAATATTTGCCACACTACCAACCTTCTTGACTTGTAAAGCCAACAAAACTATGGCAATTTCAGAATGGTTCTATCCCTTCTTTTCAATAATAGAAATAAAATATTATAGAATCTCAATTAGTCTCTTTGATGCAAGGGAATTTGGCCCAAAACAACTTTTGTACATAAATAAATGTAAAGGGGGGGTCTCATGTTTTATTTCCCTGTGAAAATTATCCATAGTTGAGCTAATTTAGTTAATTTGTAGAGGAAAATGTAACTGCCCGAATGATTAGTGGGCATAGGAAGAGACAATTCATCTCTGTCTGTCAGAGCGTTAGTCTAATTTGGAACTGTAGGAATTTGAAGAGTTTGTGAGTCATTGAGAAATTTGAATCGATTCATTGTAATTGATATAAAATTAAACCTCTGTGGTAGAGTCAGGGGGACTTGCACAGAGACCTGTAGAGAAAACTTCATAGACTGCTTGGTGTTGTAGAGTAGGAGGCCATCAAATCAGAAGATCTGGGCAAGCAGAAAGTTTTGTAAGTAAACCATGTGTATGTTATGAAAGAATCTGTTTAGTACTACCTATGCATTCGTGATTTAGTTCTGTATGAGAATGCTTGAATCCCCTTGATTTTTATGTGAATGTGCCGGAATTTCATAAATGAGAATATAAGAATGTGTAATTATGTACTCTGTAATTGTGCTCTGTATATAGTTAGAGGAATTGATGTTAATACTGTCGACAGTGTATCTCGAACTGATATATGGTGGAGTTATATATTCGTTGAGTATATTCCATGAACAGAGGTATTGCTTTAAGCCACGCATGGAGGTTTTATACCGCTCATAAGGAACTGACTAGCATTCGATAACCGAGTATGGAGAAAGGATTATGCATTGTCTGTGTACCAGTGAGGGTCACGGTGGTTTGGTGAATTCTTAAATTTCTAAATCGAAAGCAAGAGAGACCGAGTGTTGTTTAAGCTGGGAGGATATCTAGGAGTTTGTTCCCCGTGCAAAGCGATATAAGTGGAACTCTGGAAGCAGTGTTCATTGGATGAGCACTATGTAACGAGGACCGAGGGTGTATTAATTACAACATGGAAGAACTATGTTAAATTTAATGGTGTGGAACCCGAGCCGAAAGGGCGGAACCAAAAGGGACGAACAGTGAAACTAAGATTTGGAATCGACAGTATATTGCGAGTTACAAAGGTGGTAAGCAGTGTTTAAGAAATTAGCGCGATCCCATAGACTGGGTGCCGCGTGTCCCTGAGCGAGTTTGAAAAACCACTCTCATCGCGAGTTAAATTTCATGCATAATAGCCGCGCAAGATTTGATTAGGGGCGTCGGATCACCGAAGTTAGCGCGACAACACCTTCGCCGTCGGATAAGAAGGGAGAGACAACCCGAGGTATGTTTGGGTGAGTTGTGGGACCTGGAAGGTCATTAGCACTAGAATCAAATTCAAGACTTGTTATAATGCATTATCGTTAAATGAACCATTGCAAATATTACTCGTACAGTATTTAAGTATTAATGGTTGTTGGTCACTTTAATTGTTTTAACAATTCAAGCACCACATAAATTGTCAACCCAGGAAGGTCTATTTATTCCAAAGACAATCACGCACTGGATATGCTTAATTCCAAAAGCAAAGAAATGTTGTAGCATCAATCACACAAATATCAATCAAACTGTTCACACCTCACTCTTAACAAAGCTGAAGCATACTTGTGTTACAGTAGAAACAATCCCTCTATTGCAGACTTTCATTAAAATGATCCTAGGAAAAATAATGAAAGGAAATCACACTGCAGAAAAGGAGATCAATCAACCATAACAGAGAATAGGACCCTATTCCTCCAAACAATAATCTCCAGCACCTGTTGCCTGATATTAATCACACTGTATAAAAAGACAAACCCATGGAAAACAGGACCCTATTCCCTTGAACATGAATCTTCAGCACCTATTTCCTGATATCAATCCCACTACAGAAAAATAAGATCAACCTATGGGGAACAGGACCCTATTCCTCCAAACAGGAACCTTCAGCACCTGTTTCCCGATATCAATCTGTCACACATTCATCTAGTAAAAAAATGACTGAAAAGAAAGTAACTCCCAGCTTCTTAAGAATGAATGGTAAAAAGCTAATGCAGTGTTAAAGAAAACAGAATGCTTAATAAGAAACACAGAACTGTATAAATTCTTCAGCAAACAAGGTTAAATTAAGGTGTGAATAACATAAAAAGAAACAAAATATAGGAGCAATTGGGTGAATCTTGTGATGAAGGTGGGCCCTGTCCTTCTCACAAGATTCCCCGAGGAAAGAGATTAAATTGAAGCGCTCAAAATGAACTTTTATTCATCTATCAAGAAACGATACATTACAACAGAGCAAAGGCTCTTTCTTGCTTCAAGAAATGTACTCCCGTAGTTTCTAACTGACTCCTAATGATGATGTCTCCTCTTTTTAAAGAGGAGACATATATTATAGTTACATCAGAGAAATCCTATTTTTATCCAAATCTAATCTCTTGTTTTAATACAGGATCTTTTCTGTTCTTCCATCCTGGAATGCTGTTACAAATAAGTACAAAAATACTAGCTTCAAAACGGTCCATGTAACAGCTTCCCTTGCTCGTCTTCGTCCTGCTGTCATCATTCTTAAAATACGCAAATCACGAGTTGTCTCTGCTACGGTATTTGCGTGTCTGTTGACTGTTTCAGCAACAGGTTCGGCTGTTTCAGCAACGCGATCCTTATCATGAATTATCTGTGATCCTTTAGACTTGTCTTAGCAACTATCTATCTTCGATTAATGATTAAATATAAAAGTAATGTGGAATTATATGCAAAACAAATTAAATACATAGTAAAGAGGAGGATTCATATACCTTTGGATAAAATGGATGGAAATGATAATGTAACCTTTTAAATATGGACTATAAAGAGTAAAGTGGTGTCAAAATGTGTGGTCAAAATGATACATTGTGAGGTCCTAACATCCCCCCTAGCTGAAAGAGTTGCATGTCCTCAGGCAACTTTTACTCTGAGTCTGAGTCTGAGTACTGACTCTTTGCATGCAAGTTACTCAAGCAATAACTATGGAAGGTGGCCTGTGTTGAAGATCTGAATCCCTGGTTACTCTGCATTTTCTGCCATGTTGTTGCCTCATCTCTGTTAGCCAATCTATAATGAGGCTGATATCGTTTTGCTGGCATCCATAAGACAGGGAAGTGAAAATGATAACCAATCCAATTCTCGGCGCATCGTTGAATGCATCTGACATAGTTTGGTATTCTGGACAGTGCAGTTTGAAGATTATCAGGGCTGAAGGGATTATACTCTTGTCTTTCTTTACAGGACTGTTGCCAGAACATGGTGTTTTCCTTCAAAGCAGCAGTCTCTTTGACCCTGATTAACTGATGACACTCTCGGAGTACTGAGGATTGCAATTGTTGTATGTACCTGCTCATTCCTGGCTTCTGCAAAAATTGACGATATTCTGCTACAAAAATGGTTGGGTTTGAATGTTCCGGCCTTATCCAGAGGAGGCGATTATCCTCATTGTGCCTTCCCACAATAAAAGCGGTTTGCCATGTGATTTGATTGGCAAGAAAGGAACCAAATGCCCTAATTTGTATATCACCAAAAATCGGATTCATGTTGACTTGTCTGCTTTCAGCCATAGCCTCATTATGAAGATAAAGTTCACATAATAGATGTTGATCACTAGCGGAGGCCTCAGCAAATTTTTTGACAAATTGTTCCGCTGTGAGCAACTCATGAGGTCTCCCGTCCTTAATTTCTTTCAACTGAAAATAAACAAGGCGTTCAGAAAGAAATAGAGAATAATTCAAAGAAGGTTTCCTGGTGGCTAAAAATTTTTGCACTAATGAAAACATCAGGACCAGTTTGTCTTTTAATTCCTTGGTTTCTTTCTTGGAATCCTGAAGTTGTTGAAGTGTCTGCTCCCAGTTATCCCAGTTGGAATACATCTGATTCTGCCATACCAACTTATGTTGTTGTAACATTTTATCTTGATCAATAGCATACTGTTTCTTCCACTTATTCATTATTTCCAACTCTTTCCATGGTAGAGTTTGTGTTCCGTCATTATAAGTACTGGGAGGAGGCATAGTCTGAGTAGCTGAGTTAACTAATACAGGGCAGGATATTTGTGGCTTGGTTTCTTTCTCCAAAATTTTTGAGGGCCCTACTGGTTTTTGTGTGGCAGTAGGGCATTCTTCTTTGACTGCGACTGATGTGGATGCCTCAGGCACTGGGACTTTAACTATTTTGTATCCGGCCTGTTGGTAGATGTTTCCACATTCATGGCACATATATTCTTTACATGGGTCGTTCTTTTGTGCTGATGTTGTATTGTTTCGGGAAAATCACCCTAGAGGTTTGTTGGGTTACAACCTCCACAGAGCAGGGCATGCTACTCAAGAAGGACTCACACAACCATACATGTTCATGAAAAACTAAATAGAGCAGATCGAGGAACTTACCCGTAGGTCCTATGGTTGAAGCAGATCCAGCGGGGTCCAAACCCCCAGCAACCCTTCTTCCTTCTTAACCTGAAAGACAAGAAGAAACAAGCATGAAGAACTGGTTGTACAGCATATATCTACTCTAAATGTTAGTGAAATCCATATGAAACATTAGATAAACCATAATAAATGCTTAAATAACAACATTCTCATATATGCAAGCGGACACTAACACATATATTTCGGGAACAAGATGGTTCTTCTGTATTATAAATAGCATGTATAGAAATAACGAGTGGAGAGATCACCTGAATCCTTCCACGATCTTCGAGCAGACCGTCGTCTGGATCCGTCCCACCCTTGCCTCGCTAAGATTCCTTCTGAACTGGTGCATACGAGATGACATATAGAGAAATGAGCATCTCCAGGAAACAAGGGTTTCCTATAATGAACTGGGAAGTGCAGGAGGCACGGGAATTCAGACTTGGATAGAGGATTCCAACAAAGTATAATGTCAATAATTTCTCTCTCCCTTAGGCCATGCACATGAGGGGCTTTTATACTCCCCCAAAGTAGTTTCAACAGTTGGAAACAGTTGGCCACGTGCTGGGGTGGTTGAACTACCAGAGTAACCATCAACCCAGCCCGAAAATAGGGATTTTTTATATATTTTTTAATGATTTTAATGGCATACACGGAAAAGTACATGTGGACTCGCGTATACACGCGGAAAAGTCTGGGCATAACCGCGTGTGGGGATTCTAACACTGTTTTTTAGTGAATTTTTTCCAAGTCTATAGGAATGGGTGCCCAAAGCCATAAAAGCAATCATGAATCATATGAAAGTGAGAAATGATGCTATAACAGATGCCCCCTAATATATGAGGTCAAAAGGGGTACATGATGGCCGAAATGTATTATGCACATAGAAAGAACTTCGCAAGGACAAGAGAGGACTTCACCAGATTTCAGCCTGCCAAAAAACCAATGAAAGAAAACAGAGAGTCAACTCAAGCTGAGGCGGGCATACCCATGCTCAGTCAAAAATACATCATATAGAAAGTACTGAATAGATCCAACATGTATACAAGTATAGCTGAGCTGAAAGTACACAATGAATCATCTGAGCATGGCCTGGAAATATAAGTCTGAATCAATGTCCAAGTATCACATATAGAAAGTTGATCAAGGATGGTGCAACTGGATGTCTGATCATATAAGTAACTGAATCTCCAAGTACCGAATCATAAGAGGTGGAACAAACGGTACAATCACGCAACTCGGGAGCCAACATATAAGATGCTACTGTATTGAACTGCAACATATAAGGGTGGATGGCATCAATGGCAGAAACTGAATGGACTGTCAAAAGTGAACCGAGAAATGTTGATGCAACCCGAGGTCTTCACCGATCACTACGGCACAATTCTACACAATGGGAATAAATGAGTTGAAGTCGACCATGTGAGAAATCGTTGGATTACCGGTCAATGATGTATACCGTTAACCAACGCGAGACAACCCACCGATAATGATAATGAGTGTCAAGGTGCCCCAGTACAATCTAACAAGTGCGAATGAATGAGTTGAAGTCGAATACTTGAAAGAATCTACCAATCAGGAGGCAATGATGAATCCCCACTGTCGATAGCGAAGAGTCTGCCACTGATGACTGCAAACCCTAAGGTACTGACAAAAAGACTCTAGACCTTATTCCCAGAGCAATGAGTCGGAGTCGATGGGAAAATATCTGTTGGAAGGAAGGCATTAAGACATCCCACATCAGTCCAGCGCGAGTGTAACCTACAGGCCAAGATTTGGAAGGATTCGGACGAAGTAGAGTGATGGAACCAAAAACTGAAGTACGTTTCCGACATGCACAAGATGAAGCTAGTGCACGAAAGAAACCCTCTGAACCAACCAATAATGAAAGTTGACACAGAGGCGAAAAATCCACCGATAGGGTCAAATGGAAATCAAGGTACTGCACGAATCCCAAGTGTGATAATGTATGCTAACGTCGAACACAGGGGAAACCACTCAGTCAAAGACCCATAATGATGATAAAATGCTGAGCACAAGGTCACCTATCAATGATGGAAATAGGGCCAGGGTGCAGCTCTAGGATTGCTCTCAGAGCAATGTGTCGTAGTCGATAAGAGACAAACCCGCCAGCAAGAAGTCAATGGGGACCTTCTCAAACCAGCACGAGCAGAAGACCAAAATATCTGATGTGATAGAACAAGATATTGAAAAGACCGGGAAGGCCGACTGAATAATGAGTCAAGAGACACCGCAGAATGGCCGACTCCGGTTAGACTTCCCTTGAACAAAAGCACGACTCGTGATGACCATGGTAGTAAAAGGTGACACTGTATAAGTCTGTTATGCAGGAGGCAGAACAAACTCTCCATATGATTGGAAGAGATAACCAACTGGGGGAGGACTGACAAGTGAAACAAGGTAAAGGCTGAACCTAGGTAAAAAACTAAAACCATCCCAAATGTAGGAAATATATGTAAGTATATGTGCTTTGTTCAAGGGCGACAAACTGACTCTGTACTGCCATCAAAACGACGAAGATACATCCCGTTCCCGCTCTTTTTGTTATATTCGATTTTTTTTGTCTTTTTCATATAATAAGCCTGAAAAAGAATAAAAGAATGCTATGGTACAATGGATAGAACGAGTATCAAAAATCAGATGCACTATTTCCTGGGATTGGAACAATCCTATGCTCAATGCAAGGTGGCGGAAACTGGTAGGCGATACTCAGAGGAATGTTCCATCCATGGGTAAAAAGGGTGTCAAGTCGCGATAGCTAAGTGCATGCAATGGTTAACTTGTACAGATAGACGAGGTCAAAAGTTGGCTTAAACATCGAGTCCAAATGAAGCCGGCTAAAGGCCACGATAAACAAGTAGCCAATATGCAATGCAGTAATACAACTTAACGACACCAGGGAGCCTCTAGGGTAATAGCCAGAAAAATGATAGTGAGGAAGAAGAAGAAGGAAGCTTCAACACATAAGTCATGGCGGGACTAAAGAGGACTCCCGAGCCTACATAAAATGCAGCATGGGCAACAAGTGATAGCGAGGAACTAACTAGGAAGCCCATGTAAAGGAAGGCTCTACCACCAAGTCATGATTAAATAATCGGCGAGTGAAATGGGTGTAATAGTCATGACCTGATGGGATCGACCCTATGGCAAGTGATCAATATGGAGGCTAGTATGCAAGATGCAGCGGAAAGTGATTTCCCTAACCTATATTCCAGTGAAGATCACATACCTACCGTGACGAGTCAGTAATCATGGATCAAAAAACTGGGAAAAATCTCAAATTCGTCAAAATGTACCTGAAAACATACCAAACTGGGCACTTCCAAGCATCCGGGTTATGCAGCTTAAGATAGATCGAAAAAATAAGCATAACAATTTTTTGCAAAAATTTTCAACTTTTTAGCCATAAATAGACAAATTACCTCATATTTGGTTCATTGTTACATTGCTGATTTGGAAAAAAGTGCTCTGGAGAAAAAAACTTCTTTCGTCAAATCAGGAGCAACCGACGGTCGAATCGCACCGAATTTGTCAGGTAAGCTCCTAAATCATCCTTGCAAATCATTTTGTCCGTTCATAAATTAAAATTTATTGATTTTCACCATAGAAACCCTTTCTAAAAACACGGGTTTGCGCATACGCGGGTTGGTAACATTAAAGTCGCGTATACACGCGACTGTGCATAAAGAAAGCCACGTATGCACAGGCCCAAATGAAAAATGCGTGGCTAATGAAGGATTTATTGAATTTTGACAGGATGACAATCTCATGGAGAGAGCGTGAACACAGTGCAATTGATCAAGAAGTCATGCAAGATCGAGCATCGCAAAATATTCTTCGGAATTGCGGATTGTTCAAATTTTTCAAAATGCCAAATATGAAAAGCAATGTCCAGTTGCTAGAAATGCTCGTGAAGTATTGGGAACCAGAAGAGGACTGCTTTATGATAGATCAGATGCCAGTACGCATTGAAGTGGAAGACATATATTTTATCACTGGACTCTCCCGGAGGGGGGAACCAGTAGACTTGCACGGGAAGCCCTTGGGAGGGCTAACCGTGGAAGATTATGTCCATGTGTACTGCGTAGAGGGTTCCAAGAAAGTTGGAACTCAGATTGCAATTAAATATTTAAGGGATTTGCACATGAAAATCCTCCTTTTCACCATTGGCAGAGTGGCAGGATCTGCCTCCCTACATCAGGCGTCCAGGACGCAAATGAGCATAGCAGTGGAATGCTTGACTCATGTATATGATTGGTGCACAACCCTATTACTGAACATGAAGCAACAATTGACCTCAATTCGCCAAGCAAAGACAAAACACTTTGGATACGGTACAATTTTGATGACATTCTTCTTCGAGAAGATACCAGCATTGAGACCCAGAGTTATCTATACCATCAGCAGCCCGAGAGACCCAAGAATTTCCCGTTGGGCAGACATGATGAAGAGATTAGGGGGAAGTGAAGTTCCCCGGACCACTTGGGATGATGAGTTCTTCCTTTGGTGGGGAGAAAAAATAATTGCTGTGGACGACTATCCCTATGCCGGGATGGACTTTCGTGGAGATCCAGATCTTGTTCTTCCACCAGGCACAGCATGGGGCACAGTCGGTAAGTTTGCAATTTTTTGACTTATATAATTTTTTGGATTTTTTCAAATATGTATGAAAAAATGAAAGCAAACATGTTTTTGATTGGATTCATAATGACTGACAATGTAAACATGATCATGATACAGATATTGGTCCAGTTCGACCTGAGGGTTTCCCGCGCCACAAGCGTCGCAGGGGCGAAGCAGATACAGTGGATTCAGACAGGACCCTCCAGGCTGTACAGAGGAACTTGGAGGGGTTAACCCGCCAAATACCTATGGCTGCCATGGAAGATCTGCCGGAAGCCATCCAGAGACGGGTGGTAGGAGTGCCCCAAGACTGGGTACGGTTATTCCGCCGAGTTGCCACCGCTTTCATGCTCTATAGGAACATGACTTCTGGGCAGGGACCTCAGGAGTAGATAGATATTATGTATCAGATGACTGTATATTTTTTTTGAGACTGAACATGATCGGGCATAAGCCCAAATTTTGTATGACCTTATGGATCCAAATTTTGTAAAGTTTTTGAACACTCTGATGATATATATACAACGATGTTTGATGTGATGTGATAAATGTATCAACATATATGATGTTTTTGATGATTAAATTTTATTGTATGGAATGATTGATATGCCAATCCAGTGCTTGATTAGCTAATGAGTCTGCCAACCAATTTTCAGCTCGAGGAATATGAATGAAAGTTAAAAAATGAAATGATCTTTGTAACAAACGTACCCTCAAGAACAACCGTAATAAAAATGGATCTCAAACCCGATAAGTATTGTTCAACTGCGACACCACCAGCTAAGAGTCCAAGAAAACTACCAACGAATCAACACCCAAAGATATTGCCTCCGAGAGTAGATAAACAACTGCAGTGTATTCTGCTATATTATTGGAAGCAGGACCAATGCAGACCCCTCTTGATACTAACAACTGACCGGAAGGATAATGAAGCACCCAAGCCGCGGAAGCTAAGTTTCGGGTGTGTCTACTAGCACCATCGGCGAAACCAAAATGACTCATGACATCCGACACAACCTGCCAAAGCAGATCAAAAACATCACCAACTCATAAAAGATCGAAAATCAACCAGATATGTACAAAGCAAAACTACTATATACAAAAGCAACATGCCAGGCCAAAGCCTAGGCATAATACTTCTTCAAATAGAGCCCATTTCGGGGCTCCGGCAACTCGTTCCCTTCAAAATCAACCAAGGTATACGCTCCTTTCTTAAGAACTTTTTTAACAATAAAGGGGCCATACCACATAGACTTAAACTTCCCTGCCCCCAGGGCATCTTTTTCTTGGGCATAGACCAAGACAAGGTCACCTTCCGAAAAAACCCTGGGTTTGACCGCCTTATCGTACTGAACTTTAACCCGGTTTTTATGTGCTTCATTCATCGTGGCAGCATCCCGACGCTGCTCATCGAGATGTTCCAAATGAAGGAGCCATTCTTCAAGACTAGAAGTGTCGGGAAGAATTTCAACAGCTAACTTAAGAGAAGGAATCTCACATTCAATGGGAAATACGGGTTCCAACCCGTGCACTAGCTGAAACGGAGTAAATCCAGTTGCAGTTTTCACTGACGTCCTGTATGCCCAAAGTGCAGGATATAGCATAATATGCCGGTTGGATCTAGCTTTATCAATTTTCCTTTGAAGAATTGTCTTCAAGGATTTATTCACGGCTTCCACTTGCCCATTGGCTTGAGGATAATATGGAGATGAATGCTCCTACCGGAAACCCAATTTTAAAGCCAACTCAGCCATCATACTATTCTGAAAATGATTGCCATGATCAGTGACAATCTCTCTAGGAATACCAAAACGAGCGATAACCTGGTTGAAAAGAAAAAGAGTTGCAGTCTCACCATCATTCCCAAAAGTAGGCATAGCCTCGACCCACTTGGTAAAGTAGTCTACTGCTACAATAATGTACTTGTGACCTTTAGCCGAAGGCGGGTTACAAGTAGTATAATCAATACCCCACTTTGTAAAGGGACCGACAGTAATGACCGGAAAAAGTGGAGCTGGATGAGCGCGCATTTTTCGAGTATAGACTTGACACGGATGACATTTTTTGACCGATTTGATACAATCCTTGAAAATCGAGGGCCAAAAGTACCCAGCACGCAAGATTTTTTGGGCTGTAGCAAGCCCAGATAAATGACCCCCACAAGCTCCACTATGGGAATCATTCAACACAGCCTCAGCTTCTTCAAGATTTAAGCAGCGTCTCAGGATTGAATGAACCCCTCGACGATATAAAGCATCACCAATAATCAAATAATTCTTGGCCAAGTGACGCAACTTACGACGCTCATCTTTCGAAAAAGTAGAGGGAAACTTCGCAGTATGGAGATACACAATTATATCTCCATACCAAGGATTCTGTGAAGAGATAAGAAACAAATGTTCATCCGGAAAGGATTCATCATAGATCATCTCTTCCCCACAGGGCAACTCGAAGATCAATTCCGCGAAAACCAATGATTTCTTGGACTTGGCAGACATAAACTCAAGATCAAATTCCTGTAAAATCACAATCCATCTATTGTATTTGCCCCCAATCACTCGCCTACTGAGGACAAACTGAAATGGATTGGCTGCTGCCAAAACATAGGTTTTTCAAAGAATAATGTAATGCCAGAGTCGCTGCACAGCATGAACTGCTGCTAAAGCTAATTTTTCTATCGGAGTGTACCGGAGTTCAGGTCCTACCAAGCCTCGACTAAGGTAGTAAATAACATGCTCTGCAAGAGCATCATCCTCCTGAACCAGAACCATACCGATGGTAGATTCTGCTGCTGCCAGATACAAAAGGAAATCCCTGCTATAATCAGGTGGACTCAATAAAGGAGCAGAGGTCAATGATTTTTTCAAAGCATCGAACGAGCGTTGAGCGAAGTCATCCCAAAGAAATGGAACTCCTTTCTTCAACAATCTCATAAATCCCTTTGTAACTTCAGCATAATTTACGATAAATCTCCGAAGAAAATTAGACTTTCCTTGTAGACTTTGAAGCTGACGGATAGAGGACGGGGGAGGCAATCGAAGTATTGCCTCAACCTTGAAGGGATCTACCCTAATCCCTTCCTTAGACACAATGAATCCCAATAACCGACCGGATGTAACAGCGAAAACACACTTGTTCGGATTCAATCTAATCTTATAGAACCGACATCGTTCAAATATTTGCCGGAGGTGAGCAGGATGATCCATCCTCTTTTGAGAATGAGCAGCTAAATCATCCAAATACGCCTCGATAATCTTTTTGATGTCGTGGAAGGCATATGACATGGCCCGCTGAAACGTAGCCCCAACATTTTTAAGACCAAAAGGCCTCTTCTTGTATGAAAAATTACCCCAGGGACAAATAAAGGTAGTCTTATGCTGATCTTCAGGACGGATAGTAATCTGATTATATCCGGAGAAACTGTCCATGAAGGAGAAAATCTCATTACCGGCACACTCGTCAATGATCTGATCGATAAATGGTGTGGGGTAATTATCTTTAGGACATTCTTTATTTAGGTCTCTGAAATCGATGCAAACTCGAATCATTCCTTGCTTTTTATCTACGGGAACGAGATTTGAAACCCATTCAGTGAAAGGAACAGGGAAAATGAATCTTGCCTTAAGCAGCTTCTCAACCTCAGCTTTGATAGATGCTGCCTTCCTAGGATTGACCGGACAAAGTTTTTGCCTCACCGGCTTAGCGTTTTCATAATTCTTGATCTCATGTTGGACAATAGATGGATCTATACCAGGCATTTCCTCATAAGACCAAGCGAATACATCCCTATACTCTTTAAAGAGCTCGGTGTAAATTTGAATCTCTTCACGGGAACATTCAGCTCCGACGAAGAAATTCTCAATAATATTGGGATCCCTGGAAATGTTCACCGGGATAGTAGGAGAAATCACAGCCATGTTCCCTTCAGCATAAACCTGTGTTGGTGCTAAAGGGTTCAGGACTGGGCGAACAGGACCAGGAGACGGAGGACTTGGAAAACTCGTTTCAACTTCGCTCAAATCAGGTAAAAAGTAAGACTGATGATGCAAATCATCCCATGGTCTATCTATACCAGTCATAGCTTCCAGGATGGCCTCTTCAGATGGAAGAGTGGTATCAAGGCAATCCTGGGCAGAAGAAGAACTAAGTGTCCAAGCCGGAGCCACATCTCCATCCAACTCTTCCGGTGAGAGAGGAGCTGGGATGGATTCTGCAGAGTCAATAATAGACTGATAAGTAATCTCAGCTGCAGACATTGGAAATGCCATTCCACCCACTTGACCTTCCGCTAATGTGGCAGTAGGGGAAGGTAAGGTCCAAGGGTCCGAAAAATAATGAGTTATGAAGAACTCTCTTCGAAGAGGATCCTTGGAGGATGAAATTGCATTAATATGAACCGTAGGAGGAGGAATATCGTAAGTAACCATCAAGGAAGAATACATTCCAACTCCTAAATTCTCAACAAGTGCCTTAGTATTATCCAACTTTGGAACAGTCGAGTCAGTAGACGCATTCGGGTCTACAGGAGGACAGTCCAGTTGATCCACTGTAACAATCCTCCCTTCGTGGGGGAAACATATAATCCGAAATAATGAGGATGCAATGGCATCCATCTCATAAATCCAGTTTCTCCCCAATAGAAGGTTGTAGTCCAAGCTTGCATCCACTACCTCAACCTCTATATTAACAGTTTTGCCCCCAACACAGATGGGCAAAGCTGGGACAATACCATGGGGTCTGTGAGAATGACCATCGAATGCAGTCAGAAGAGTGGTAGATGGAACAGCTTTGGGATATCCAATTGTCTTCCAACATGTGAGGGACATCACGCATGTGGAAGCACCCTCATCAACAACCGTTTGAAAGATATTTCACTTCCGGTATGATGATTTAATATGAAAAGCCATGTGATGGGGGAGTCTCTTCTTAAAATTAGTCATATAAAAAGTAATCAAAAGAGAATTTTTTGGATCAATAGCCCCAATGGCAGTGAGCAAAGCACTGCGCTGAGCCGGACAAGACTGGATTACCTCTAAAGCCGACATAGCACAAGGACTCTGCGCCAGATCTTCCACAATCGAGTAGTTCTGGGCAGCCCTAACATTTGGATTAATCGTCGATCTCTTAGAAGATGCTTTGGGCATCCAAGGCATAGACTCAAAAGTAGGCTTGGTAATGTGAAGCGGCTCAGTAGCATCAGGAGTATCCTTAGCTTTCGAGGACTCTTCTCCGCCATAATCACGGGATCTCGTAGCGATATCCACGTGAGCACTCATCATGAAAATGTTCGATGGAATTTCCCCTTCCTGGGTGCCCCCAGAGGAAGCCCCAGGATTTTGATTCGCGCCAACAACTAATTTTTGCCCTTGGGGAAAAGGGTTTGTTAACATAGCCTAAGAACTAGAAGAACCCTGCTGGGCTAACAAGCGCTGTGCATCCTGAATTTTAGGGAAAAGGTGTGTAAGATGGTCTCCAGCACATAGCTTGCATGGAAACTTCACTTTCCTTTTCTCCTTTGGACCCTCACCAACATGCTCGTTGGTTTTATTCGCATTACCCTTCCCGTTCTTGCCCTTTTTCTTATTATTTCATCCCTTCTTCTTCCCTTCGGATTGTTGATTTCCTTTGGGATCAGAAGCTTGGACAGCATTTATGGACAAAGACTGGGAAGGTGATGACTCAGCAGGCATAGCCTGACCAGAAGGAGAAAATTGCAAAGACAACTGCTGCAGTTGAGTAAGCAGGCTGGCTACACCACTATTGATCGATCCAATCAATCCGTCACCATGAGGACTGGGCTTAGTTTTAGATAAATCTAATTTGGAGCGAGGAGCATTGGGCAGATACTTATGGAGGACCTCAGACTGAGAATAGATCAACTCAAACTGTTGGGCCCTAAAAATGGCCTGCTCCTCGGAAAATACCCCAGAGAGGGATACATCTTTTGAAATATCTGACTGCAGGGATTTCATAAACCATTCCAAAAGGAATTCACCTGGAATATGAGCTTTAATCAGCCTCTTCCTTCTCCTCCATTCCTGAATGTGATCAGAAATGTGGGTTGCATCGTCCTGCTTAAAATTAGCTAGGAGTTCAGTCCCAGCGTCATATCGGACATGCAACTGAAAATGGTTTAGAAATGTAACAGCCAGTTCACCAAATGTAGCAAAACTGCCCCCAGTTAGCTCAATATACCATTTGGCAGCGTTTCCAGTTAGGGTGCATTGAAATAATCTCAACCTAATCGAATCATCGATCAGGGAGTTCGAAGAACACCATAAATGGAAAGTGGTGATGTGGTCAGCCAGATCTTCTCCATTCTTGCCTTCAAACTTTGGAATGTCTGAAGGAAGTTTGGTGGGAACCGGAGGCCACCCCGGACTATAACGAATCGGATCATTAGTCAACTTCGACAGATCTGGAAAGTTTAACGTTGCCAGAAAAGGTAAGCGAGGCGGAGCCTGAGGATTCCATCCTTGATGGGATGGATTCCCAACATTCTGAAAAGAATACCCTGGATTTGATGAGGCACCAGGTTGCCAAAAAGGACTCGTAGAGAAAGGAGAAGAACCTCCTCCCAACGCAGAGTTACCAAAGCCCAGACCAGTTCCCCCCGGTGAAGTATGAAATGAAGAGGAAAGCCCCTGATAGGGGTTCCAGGCATTAGAAAGAGGAGAAAAGGTCTGATAAGCACTCGACGAAGGGAAAGAAGTATTCCCTTGGTGACCAGTGTAAAACTGATTCCCTGCCCCCACTGTAGTGAATACAGGGTTCCATCCTGTAAAAGTGGTCGAATTCTGACCTCCAGACCAAGGATTGAAACTCTGGGTTTGAGAAGTAAACAGAAAGGACCTTAAAGAAGGATTGTAACTAGGAATATGCCCAGTTCCAAAGGGGAACCCCTGAAAAGAAGCTGATCCACTAGCCATGGAAGACATGGGTGTAGATCCAACTGCAGCAGCGGAAAAGGAAAAAGAAGGAATCCCACTAGTGGGCATTCCGAAACAGAAGGGACCAGAATGAGAAGCATGTGCTTGGGTGAAACCAGAGCCAAACACAGCAGCACTAGAAGCAATCGAAGATAAAGCAATAGTGCCCCCTCCTTCAACAGAAGCAGGAGTCTGAATGCCTGCATCACTCATAGCAGAAGCCGCGTTCCCAGTCGTGGCCATCGAAAGGTATGAATAATATGGAGGATCTTCTGGTCTCTCTGACTCAGGTCCGATGTATTAAACAACGAATGGATAATCAGGAGGAAGAGGAGATGGACCTGACCCAGGAGGTTCAGGTAATTCCTCAATTTGAAAATCTTCTTCCTGAGGAAATAAAACTCGCGAGGTGAGCGGAACGCTCCTCTCGGAACCGACACCAAAATCAGCTATGAAACCTTCAGACCCTTGTGGAGGATCTCTCTCCACTACGTCAGACGTCACAGGGTGGTAACCACCTGCTAAATCACTCCTACGCCTTCTCGAAGAAGGCTCTGGACTCTCGGGAGATAACCCCCGGATTCTCCTCGATCGACGAGGCGCTTGATCAGCCACTTTTATAGATTTTAAATTAGACTCAAAAAAGTGAAAAGCTAGGAAATCTAGGAGCAAAGAGCACTCACTATAAGAAAAATCCCTGAGATACAATCAAGCAAACAACCTTCAAGTATTTCCGCTCCGGGTGATGAGGACCGGACACCAAAATACAGGAAAGCGAAATATAGGACCTCCCGAAAGTATTCTGGGATAATTACGGCCCAGACCTACTAGCGAAGGTAACATAAATAGTTACGCCGACCTCCTAACAACAGCCTTTGCCAGCTCAAGCACCCAAGCTTCGCAAGGGCACCCCCCAGAAGTACTGCTGAAAGTGATGCGACGTCTGCCTCAGGTACCACGGGTATTCCCCCCCGCAGTCACCTGTGTGGAACCTAGGAGTGGCAACTATGGGCACCAATCCGTGTCAGAAGCCGGGCGGAACGGTCTCGAGGTCAAATTCAGCTAATCAGAGAGGGGGTATCCATTTGCTCAGCCTTCACTTCCCCTCGTGCTCGACTCTCTGGAGGAGAGCTTTCCCGGTCCACCTAACGGAGTTGGATTTCACTCAATTAATCAACTTCTATGTTTTGTTTGAGTGGCCTTGGAGAGTTAACTCTCCACTCACCTAATCCAACGCCCTACAACCTAGCTAGTTGGTGTATGACACTTAGAAAACTTGCTAGTTGATTTTAAATTATATCGCTTATTTTAATCGGCTGTTATATTAATTCAAAGGGATACGGAGATGAAACTTATGGTGTTTTGACGCAGAAAGAAATTAATAAAAACCAAACTACATGCAAATGTAGTTATTGTCTTTCGATGAAAAGCAACTTCTACACAGGTTCTACGAGATTAAAAATTGTATTTTTCTATTCAGATAACAAACTCACACTCACAAAAACTATGAAAATGACTAAATGCTTAAGTGCACCTGATGCAAATCACTACAAGCATGCAAATTCTAAGATGCAAAATCTCCTAAAGCAGAGTGAAATTTCCCAAAAATCGTTCAGTTTTATCTCTTTTTGGTTGTCTAGAAGGCTAGTTCCCAAAATCAGAAACTCTTAATATGAAGACACCAAAATTGCTTGAAAACAAGAGGAAGAAATCAATGACAACTCCTTTCCAAAATCAAGCCAAAATCCAAAGGCAAGAAACCTCAACAAAGCTTCAAAAGATACAATGAAACGAAAACAAAAATGCAAAAACAAAAGCAAAGAACAAAACAAAATGTTTTTTGAGCTTTTGAGTTTTATAAAAGAAGAGTTCGAAAAGACCAAGAAAAACTATCAAATCCCAAGCCAAACAACGCTGAATTTCAAGCACAAACTTCAAAAATGCTCCAAATCTTATAGGGCTAACTAGTAGCAAGATCAATATGAGCAAAAGAAGACAAGAAAACTCAGCCACTCAGCCTAGAAGAATAGTGCAACCTTGCCGCAAACAAAAACTTCAAAGAACCAAGAAAGACTCTTCAAAAGTTGCAACAAGACATAGCCGACTGAACTCAAGAAAACCAACCAAGAAACGGGCAAAAATCGTAGTGCAAAGAAAAACACAAAGATAGGAAAGAGTAAATGAGCAGGAGCTCTCTGTTCTGATAAAGCAGAATATCCAAGAATGCCCAGAAAGAGATCTTGGTACTCGAACCAGAGATGCCAGCACAAGAAACAACACTTTGCCAAAAAGACTAGTTTTCAATCAAACAAAAGAGAGAAAATACCAAAGACCACTTTCTTCACAATCCAGAGGGTACAAAGAAACTGCAGGAACAGGTCTCCACAGACAGAAAGGACTAAAAAGCCAAGGAATCCAAAATTTCAAAATCTTCCTAGGTATACGCAACTTCACAGTTTATCAACAAGCGTGCATACGTGACTGTGCTAAAGAAAACTCGCATATACGCGACTCCCTTTAACAAAAAATGCGTGTATACGCGACTGTGTGCAGACAAACCCGCGTATATAAAGGTAAATAATGAAAAAAAAAAAAGGATCAAGCCTGGATAAGAAACCAGGACTTTAGTCTGACTGAGAAAGAGTAAACTGGACTGGAAATAAAAGTTAAAACTGTTGGAAACCTATCAAACAGCTGAAACCACCCAACAGGGGAATCACAAGAATGCGATCCCCAGCGGAGTCGCCAGTTCTATTTCGGGGAAAATCACCCTAGAGGTTTGTTGGGTTACAACCTCCACAGAGCAGGGCATGCTACTTAAGAAGGACTCACACAACCATACATGTTCATGAAAAACTAAATATAGCAGATCGAGGAACTTACCCGTAGGTACTACGGTTGAAGCAGATCCAGCGGGGTCCAAACCCCCAACAACCCTTATTCCTTCTTAACCTGAAAGACAAGAAGAAACAAGCACGAAGAACTGGTTGTACATCATATATCTACTCTAAATGTTAGTGAAATCCATATGAAACATTAGATAAACCATAATAAATGCTTAAATAACAACATTCTCATATATGCAAGCGGACACTAACACGTATATTTCGGGAACAAGATGGTTCTTACGTAATAGCAATAGCATGTACGAAATAACGAGGTGGAGATCACAGATTCTTCCCACAGTCTTCAAGAAGACCGTCGTCGGGATCCGTCCCACACCACCCACCTGCTAATTCCTTCAGTGGTGCATACGAGATGACATATGAGAAAATAGGCATCTCAGAAGCAGCAAAGGTTTCTTGTAATGGCCGATACGAGAACATGGTCGGACTTGGATAAAGGATTCAAGTACTCAATGTCAGCCATTCTCTCACTGCGTTGTGCATGAGGGCTTTTAGATCCCCCCAAAGTAGTTTCAACGGTTTCACGATTGGCCATGTCTTTGAGGTGGTTGAACTACCAGAGTAACCATCAACCCAGCCCGAAAATAGGGATTTTTTATATATTTTTTAATGATTTTAATGGCATACGCAGAAAAGTACATGTGGACTCGCGTATACACGCGGAAAAGTCTGGGCATAACCGCGTATGGGGATTCTAACACTGTTTTTTAGTGAATTTTGTCCAAGTCTGTAGGAATGGGTGCCCAAAGCCATAAAAGCAATCATGAATCATATGAAAGTGAGAAATGATGCTATAACATGTATGTGCCAAGATGTAGAGGTTTAGTTCTTTATCAAAGGCTTCCCTTGCCGTTACCAACTCTCTTTTGTATGCCTCTAAATCTGACTTCAAAAATTCATTTTCCTCTAATAAAGATGCCATGGTGAGTGAACCCTGTGTGTTGGTTTCTTTTGCTGGAGTTGATTGTTGTTCCACAGTTTTAGCTGGTTCTTGTGTTTCAGCTACAACTGGTTCCCTTATATTATCATGCTGGATGTTTGATTTTTGCACTTCAGCAGCTGGTTCTTGTGTTTCAGCTGCTGAGTGAGTAACTAGTTCTTGTGGAGTAGTTACTTTTTGAGTAGAAAATGATGTCATATTACCCTGGGCATCTGGTTCTTGTAGAACAGTGCCACAGGACGAGACGGGTAATGATTCGGGAATTTGGAATGGTGATGACGAATGAAGTTTTAGCAAGATAGTTGCAGGGTCAGGGGAAATGGGAATGACTTCAGATTCAATAGTCGTTTTCATTTTTCTCCTAGGTAGGAAAGCGGAAAAAGCAGTGACTTTCTTTTTCTTCTTATGAGAAGATTATTTTCTAGGAGAAGGGCTGTCGGAAGAGGTGACAGATTGGGATGTGGCCCTTGTTTTCCTTTTTGAGACAGAGACTGTTGCATTTCGTCTCTTTCTTTTATGAGTAAGGGGTGATGGGGGTGTTTCAGCTTGAGAGTCATTGCTAGAGATGTGGAAAGTGGGATGGGATGACTCTGCTAAATGGGATGAACTTGGGGACGGGTCAACTGGTTCTGAAGATGGAATCAATGGAGGATCAGGAATATCTTCCAGTTTCTGTTCATAAGAGCTTTCGAGGGTTTCTTGGGGAATTTCAGGGGCTTGTTGGAGAAGTAGGGGTGGGTTATTTAGAGGGGGGTTTTGCTGGGAAAAACCCCTATGAATTAATAATTGACACAGGTGATGATGGGTAAGTGACAGTAAGGGGTATTTTACCCGTCTACAGTAATATGACATATTTTTAATACATCCAAGCAGATAATAAGGAATGTTGACTAATCGACCATGCCGCAAATGACTCATTAAAACAAAATCGTGTTGATAAACTACCTGGTAGCGCCCCTCGCAAGTTAAATAGTGCTTGATAAATTCAGCTACCTTTGGCCATGGGGGAGGTAATGAATGCAGACCTATGTCACGACCTTTAATCTCAACCTGTTCATCTGGGAGAAGGAAGTCCTGATGTGCGTTTAGGATGACTTGTTTCCTACTAAACCAGTGAGCACCTGTGACCGGTAATCCCGAAACTTGTGCTATATCTTCTTCTGTGACCGAAATTCAGACCCCTTGGACTATAGAGTGATTCTCCTGAAAATTCTGCGCAAACTCCAAAACTTGTTGAGGATCAAATTCTCCTAGCCTCTCAAAATATGTAATCCATCCTGCCTGCTGAAAAATTTGGTAAGCATCCGGAAATAATTCGAGAAGATCCATCGAGCCAGGTTCATGTCTGATAGTCGGGTCTCCCATAACTACTAACTTGAGTTAAATGCAAAGGCGCAAAGAGCAGAAACACTAGACTCGATCAGAATAATTGTTGCGACTGAGTATGTGGAGTATCAATGACGACGGAAATAATGGATATGAAGAGTGACGGTGGATTGGATGGTGTGGAATGATGATTTAATTTTCGAAATTCCCCCCCTACGTGTGATGAAATGATGTTTAAGTTTGTGGGGATTGTAATCATAATGGGAAAGATCCTCTCTTTAAACTATTATTTAACTGTATTACATAAAAAATCCGCATACCTTATATTTTTACCTCTGTTTTTATAATTTGAATTATAGAGTGCTTGTTCATAGTGGCTAAATACTAATGGAAGAATCTTTAGATTTCTCTAAAATGTAGAAACAGGAGCATATTGGAGTCTGCTCAATACTGGATAATATTCACCCAAGGGATCTGAAGAACAAAAGTGGGGTACTGGAAAACTTGTGTAGCAAAGGAAAGGAATGGTGTTTTAGCAATGGAAAGATAGATGACAGGTTGTTGAAAGTGGTGTTTCAGCAATGGAAAAATGAATGACATGTTGCTGAAAGTGGTGTTTCAGCAATGGAAAAATAAGGAAAATGGAATGTAATGATCTGGAATTAAGATAACTGGGGGAAGTACTTGCTGAGGAATGATTTCAGTAGTAGGGAACAGGAAATGCTGGCTGAAAGATGGTGTTTCAGGAGTGGGTACGATAGGAAAAATAGGAAGAAGGGAAAGATGGAATAAGGGGATAAGTGATAAAAGAGACATTGCTAGGAAATGAGGAAATGAATTGAGATGAGGGAAACAAAGCTTCTCTGATTGAAGCTTTAGATCTTCTTGTGATGAAACTGTCCTCCTTGGTGAGTTCTTCCTTAATCTGCAAAATACAAGTGTAACATGCCAACCCTTGACAGGGATTATTAGTTTTAAATATAATCTAATACTAAAAATATAGTGCAGAAAATTAAATGCTATGAGGAGCAGAGGACTCCCCTAAAAAAAGATAATGTGTATCAGTCATGCAAGCAGCCTTAAAATCTTCTTTAGAAACAGGGCGTTGGTACAAGCGAAGCCTATGACCATTTACTAGTAGAGGTGTTTTAGAATCATCAATTGTTACAAGTCTTACTGTTCCATTGGGAAAAACAACATCTACTTCATATGGTCCAAGCCATCTAGTTCGTAAATTACCCTGAAAGTTTTCAAACCGAGAGTCATACAATAAGGCCCAATTACCTTTTTGGAACTGCTTGTGTTTGATAATTTTATCATGCCACTTCATTCTTTGTTGTTGAATCATGGTTTTCTGGTGAATGGCATCTAATCTCTTTTCATCCAATTCAAGAAGCTACTGCAACCTAGCTGTCTGCACATCAGTCAAATCAAGGTTAACGGCTAAAGCAGTTCTTAAAGTTTTGATTTCAAATTCCACAGGAAAAACAACACTTTTACCATAAACCAATTCATAGGGAGAAAATCATGTAGTATTTCTCCAGGTAGTTCTGTAAGCCCATAGTTCTTCAGGGAGCCTTTGAGACCAATCCTTCCGGTTATACTTCACTGTTTTAGTTAGAATGGCTTCTATTACTTTATTTGTGCTTTCCACCTGCCCATTGGCCTGGGGATGGTATGGTGTAGTCATTCTATGATGAATATGATATTTCTTAAGGGTAGATTTAAAACCATGAGAATTGAATGGAGGTCCTCCATTTGTAACTAGCTCTCTAGGTATTCCAAATCTAGTGAAGATTTCCTCAAATAAGAAAGCTAGGACAGCTTCTTCATTGGCTCTAATAAGTGCTTTGGCCTCCACCCATTTAGTCATATAATCTGTAGAAACTAATATATAAGCTCTTTGATTGGATGGAGGATTAATGGGTCCTATGAAATCTAAGGCCCATCCTTCAAATGGTTCGAGTACTACCTGGGGGTTTAATGGCATTTGATCTCTATGATTAGGTTGGCCCATCCGCTGACAGTTGTCACAAGCCTGCACATATTTCTTTGCGTCTTTAAACAATGAGGGCCAATAGTAACCCATCCTAAAAAATTTGTGTGTTGTTCTTTTATCAGCAAAATTCCCTCCATAAGGGCCATCATAACAAGATTTTAGTATATCGTACACCTCATCCTCTCTAATGCATCTTCGGATTTCCTGATCAAGCCCTGTGTAGAAAAGACACCCGCTTATCCAGCTATACCTGGCACTTTGTTGAAAAATTCTTCTCTTTTCCCTATATGACAGGTGTGATGGTAACTTTCCTGCAACCAAATAATTGGCAATGTCTTCATACCAAGGAGAGTGAGCAGAGACTGCAAATAAATACTCATCAGGAAAGGAATCATCTACTAGAACATTATTATCAATTTTTAACCGTGAAAGGAAATCAGCCACAACATTTTCTTTACCTGGCCGATCTACAATTGTAATGTCAAACTCCTGCAGTAACAGTAACCATCTGGTAACTCGGGCATTTGTGACAAATTTGTTCATTAAATACTTAATAGCCGAGTGATCAGTGTGGACAAAAGTAGGATAACCAGTGATGTAATGTCGAAATTTATTAATGGCATAAATTACTGCAAGAAATTCTTTTTCGGTAACTTTATAATTAAGCTCAGCAGGGGTCATGTTCTTACTGATAAAATAGATAGCATAAGGAAGATGGTTTTCTTCTTGTCCCAAGACAGCTCCAATTGCAGTGTCTGAAGCATCAAAAGATATATGAAAGGGGAGTGCCCAATCAGGTCCTCTCAAAATAGGAGCAATAGATAACTGATGCTTGAGTTCTACAAATGCTTTCTGACAAAGATTAGTCCACTTAAATTCAGCATTTTTCATAAGAAACACAAATAATGGAGAAGCTATCTTAGAAAAATCTTTAATAAATCTTTTGTAGTATCCAGCATGTCCAAGAAAAATTCTTACATCAGTTTGTGTTTTAGGAACAGGAAGATTGTGAATGACCTGTATTTTGGATGGGTCTACCTGAATGCCTTGAGATGAAATAAAATGTCCAAGCACTACCCCTTCACTCATCATCATATGACACTTTTCAGTACTTAAGGAGAGGTGAGCTTGAATACAATGTTTAAGCACTTTCTCAAGATTTTGTAGTGAATCTTCAAAAGACACACCATAAGGAGTAAAATCATCCATAAATATTTCCATAGAGTCATTCAACATATCAGAAAAGATTCCTATAACAGCCCTCTGAAAAGTTGTTGGTGCATTACATAGTCCAAATGGAATAACTCTATAGGCAAAAGTTCCCCAAGGACTAGTAAAAGTGGTCTTGTCTTGGTCTTGGGGTGCAATTCTAATTTGGTTATACCCACTAAATCCATCTAAAAAGGAAAAGAATTTCTTTCCTGATAGACTATCCAACACCTGATCAATGAAGGGTAAAGGAAAGTGGTCCTTTTGAGTAGCTTTGTTTAAGGCTCTGTAATCAACACACACTCTCCACTTCCTGTTTTTATTAGGGACTATTACCAATGGGGAAACCCATTCGCTGTCAGATATGGGGTATATAAATCCTGCATTAAGCAATTTCTGAAGTTCTTCTTTAACAATTTCTCTTAAATTAGGGTTCATTCGTCTTTGGGGTTGACAGACTGGTCAGCAACCTTCTTTAATATAAATTCAGTGAGTACATAATTCAGGAGAGATTCCCTTCATATCCGTGTAATACCATGCGAATGCTTTCTTATTTTCAAGTAATAACTTCATTAACTGTTGTGTTTCAGCAACTGTTAGATCAGGATTTATATTTAATGTTTTGCCAGGTTCGATTTCCACTGTTATGCTTTTAGAGGAGATGGTGGTTAACGTCTGAGATAAATCTTTAGATTCAATCTTTTCCTGGGTATCCATTTCGAAAAGTGTAGTCAATTGATTGTGTGTTTCAGCAATTACAGAGGAAGGTTCGCAAATGAAATTATTAATTATTTCATCCTCTGTATTGTCTTTAAGAGTTAAATCTTGTCCGATAGTTAAAATAGGCTGAATAGCATTATCATCATAATCCATCCACACAGAATTTTCGTTATTAATTATGGGTGTAGCATGAGGATAAAGAGTAAGCTGTTTAGTTTCATAACCATTAGAAATTTTCATCGAATCGGATCTGCAGCTGATAAAGTCATCGGTTGTGGCTAGCCATGGCCTTCCTAGAATTAAAGGGTGTCCCCCCAGCTTTTTTTTAGTTTGTAATACCACAAAATCAGCTGGGTAATTCCAGGATTCAACCGAGATAAGTAGATCTTCAACAATTCCTTCTGGTTTAATTGTAGAACAGTCAGCTAACTCTAGGATGGTTGGTGTATCTCTAATTGTGTTATTCGGCTGTAACAACTATGAATTTTCGAGAGTCATAATGTTTATTGCAGCACCTAAATCTACCATAACTTGAGGAATTATCGTTTTACGAATTTGAACTGTCACAGTAGGATGGCCGGGGTCACCATATTTCACAGGGGGGTTTTTTCCGGACATTAATGCAGATAGGTCACCCATAACATGAACTGTAAGGGGGTCTTTAGTCTTCTTACCAGGTTTCTTAACACAGATGTCCCTCATGGTTCTGGCATATATTGGTACATCTCTTAGTACCTGTAATAGTGGAATTTTAACATACAAGTTTTGTAATTCCCCTAAAAGATTAAAAGCAGGTGTTTCAGGCATTTTAGTCAAAACTAAATGCTCGGGGAATGGTGGCTTTATTATTTCAACACCCTTGTTAGAGGGTGGTTGTGCTTTCTTATGTTTCTCAGTTTCATATTTATCAGAATCAGAAGAGGTTATATCATCTATGATAGGTTCTACTATTTTCCCAGATCTCAAATGAATATCATTACATTGCATAGTAGAAAATGTAGGTTGATTCTGAATATCAATGACTTGCACAACTTTATTATTGGGGTTAGGATTTGGTTGCACATGTAGCTGGGGTCTCATTTGATTATTTGATGGAGCTCCTGGTGGTAGAGGCAGTGGTTGCTGAAATTGAGGAAATTGATTTGGATATGGGAGTTGTTGGCTTCTCCAATTTGAATTCCATGGATTGAAAGAAGATGGCTGTTGTGGGGGCCAAGGAGTCCACATTGCAAGATCAATAAAGGGAGGGTTTGTTTGTTGCATGGGTGGGTAATTCATCTTATTAAAGGGTGGGTATTGCATCTGATTAAAGGGAGGGTAATTTGTCTGGCTGAAAGAAGGATAATTATTCCAACGATTAGAATATGTAAATGGCATGCTAGAATTCATACCTTGTCCTCTTGGTTGCCATTGTCTTCTTTGTGTTAACAGATAAACTGCTTCAGCTTCTTCTTCCATTGGCTGCAATGCTGCTTTTATTCCTAGTAGAGAGGGACATTGTTGTGTTTCATGATCTTTCTCACAAAGGGTGCAGATTGGTATCTTGTCCAATGGGCATTCCCTTAGTGGATGTTTATCTCTGCATTTAGGGCAGAAGACAGCTAGAGATGCTTCTGCTTTAGCCTGCTTCTTTTTAACCTGCAAGGTGTCAATTTGTGAAGCAAAAGAACTTAACATTTCAGTTTTAAATTCTTCAAGTAAATTACCTATTTCAGCCCTTGTTGCTCCCCCACTGGCTGATTTCTGAACTCTTGAATAAGTGGAATCTATGTTACTTGCTCTGTTCCTTGCAGCTCCTCTTGAACATCTTTTACAGAGTTCAACAATCTCATCATATGATTCTTTAGATATATCCCCTTTACCAAGCATGTTAAGCATGTCTAAACAATCGTCCCTTAATCCTCTAAGTAATATTTTTTTACGAATTTCTTTACTTACATTCGGATGATCAGATCTCTGCAGATTATACTGCAGCCTTTCCACATATTCCTCCAAATTCTCATCCACCTTCTGTGCCATGTTAAATAATTCCTCCCTCTTTTCTCTTGTCCGACAATAATCTTGATATTTAAGCAGAAATTTCTGTTTCATCTGTTCCCATGTTGTAATTACCTGGCTTCCGAGGCTCATAAACCATCTTAACGCATTTCCCCTTAACGTTGTTGGAAACAGTTTCAATTTCTGAGCATTAGTAACATAATCATAACTTCTGCATAATATATCAAATTCAAAAATAAATTCATCCGGATCTTTAGAGGATAAACCATAAAAGTTGGGTAAAGCTGACAATGGAATATTCTTCATAGGAGTTGTTCCTCTAGGGAGATCATTGATAGGAAATCCCAAGGTAGAGAGATAATTTTCATCCCTTCCTTCTCCATCAGGATCTACACATCCTCCACCAAATAACTCTTCGTTGTTTCCTTCCATTGGTTGTTCTCCTACTGCACTTGCTCGATCCTCGAAATCTTCTACTGGTTCCTCAATGTTTTCCACTGGTTGTCCAATATCTTCTATTAATTCCTAAACATTCTCTGCTGATTCCTTAGTGCTTTCTTCTGATTCTTCAGCACTGGCTACTGGTTCTTTAATGTCTGTTACTGGTTCCTCTACGTTTTCAGGGCTCACAACTTCTTCTGTTTTGTAATCTGATTGAGGGGAGCGTTGAGATTTTGGTCTTCGAGAGCTTAATCTTTGTGATGATTCATCCTTTGATACAATTTCGTCAATAAAAGTCTTTCTTCCTCCCCTTCCTTTGCCCTTGCCACTTGTAGGGTTAGTTTTCTTCTGGGTTCCACGTCCTCTCATACAATTTGCACATCTAGAAAGAAAACATCAATGCTTTTGAAATCTATAATTGCCTTCCCCGGAAACGATGACAAAATTTTGGTCGCTTTAATTGTTTTAACAATTCAAGCACCACATAAATTGTCAACCCAGGAAGGTCTATTTATTCCAAAGACAATCACACACTGGATAGGCTCAATTCCAAAAGCAAAGAAATGTTGTAGCATCAATCACACAAATATCAATCAAACTGTTCACACCTCACTCTTAACAAAGTTGAAGCCTACTTGTGTTACAGCAAAAACAATCCCTCTATTGCAGACTTTCATTAAAAGGATCCTAGGAAAAATAATGAAAGGAAATCACACTGTAGAAAAGGAGATCAATCAACCATAACAGAGAATAGGACCCTATTCCTCCAAACACGAATCTTCAGCACCTGTTGCCTGATATTAATCACATTGTAGAAAAATACCAACCCACGGAAAACAGGACCATATTCCCTTGAACAGGAATCTTTAGCACCTGTTTCCTGATATCAATCCCACTGCAGAAAAAGAAGATCAACCTACGGGGAATAGGACCCTATTCCTCCAAACAAGAACCTTCAGCACCTGTTTCCCGATATCAATCTGTCACACATTCATCTAGTAAACAAATGACTGAAAAGAAAGTAACTCCCAGCTTCTTAAGAATGAATAGTATAAAGCTAATGCAGTGTTAAAGAAAACAAAGTTCTTAATAAGAAACACATAACTGTATAAATTCTTCAGCAAACAAGGTTAAATTAAGGTGCGAATAACATAAAAAGAAACAAACTACAGGAGAAATTGGGTGAATCTTGTGATGAAGGCGGGCCCTGTCCTTCTCACAAGATTCCCCGAGCAAAGAGATTAAATTGAAGCGCTCAAAATAAAATTTTATTCATCTGTTAAGAAACGATACATTACAACAGAGCAAAGGCTCTTTCTTGCTTCAAGAAATGTACTCCCGCAGTTTCTAACCGACTCCTAATGATGGTGTCTCCTCTTTTTAAAGAGGAGACATCTATTACAGTTACATCAGAGAAATCCTATTTTTATCCAAATCTAATATCTTGTTTTAATACAAGATCTTTTATGTTCTTCCATCCTGGAATGATGTTACAAATAAGTACAAAAATACTAGCTTCAAAACGGTTCGTGTAACAGCTTCCCTTGCTCGTCTTCGTCCTGCTGTCATCATTCTTAAAATTCACAAATCACGATCTGTCTCAGCTACGGGATTTGCGTGTCTGTTGACTGTTTTAGCAACAGGTTCGGCTCTTTCAGCAACGCGATCCTTATCATGAATTATCTACGATCCTTTAGACTTGTCTTAGCAACTATCTATCTTCGATTAATTATTAAATATAAAAGTAATGTGGAATTATATGCAAAACAAATTAAATACATAGTAAAGAGGAGGATTTCATATACCTTTGGATAAAATGGATGGAAATGATAATGTAACCTTTTAAATATGGACTATAAAGAGTAAAGTGGTGTCAAAATGTGTGGTCAAAATGATACATTGTGAGGTCCTAACAATGGTGTAGGCCATACAAATATGTTTGTGAAGTTAGCACCATATGAAATATATGAGGGTTATGAATTGGCTGAACCTTAGAAGCACAGAAGGGCCGAACGCATAACAATATTGTTGCCGATACATGTATGATTACAAGGTGTGCTAAGGGTTGGATACAAGGCCAGTTCCTTTGTGCAATGTATAAGGGAGGAGACTTCGATGGCAATTTTAGCGCTTGATAGAAAAGGGCCAAGGTTATGATATAAGGTGTAGGAATGAAATTTCCAAAGAGCATGTTATATACATTTTGTGTTTCATAACATTTGAATAAAAGGCTTTCGTATTTCTAATTAAAGGAGAGGAAGTGTGGTTTCATAACCAATGGAGATATTAAGGCTTCAGTCCATACATACTTAATTGCCTGTTCAAGAAAATCGAATATTGAGAGTTGTTCATCCTATGGATTGGTTGTGAACATAATCGTTAAGTTCCATAATTGAAATACAACCATGAGAAATTGAATAAGTCAGAGAAAAACCGAGACTATGGGTTAGCCCCATCATCAAGTGGTATCAGAGCTAGAATTTAATTAGCTCTTTGAAAATTTTATTTTGAAATGCACATGTATTGAACAGTGAGAAAGTTGAAGTTTAAATCTATTTAACAGAGTTGCAGATTTGATTAAGTATGGAGTGAAGGTTGATAACTCAGATTTACAGAATCTGGAGTTGAAGACAAAGTTTCTTGAAGATTGCAGTAGGTAGAAATGCAGTGCATGTGAGAAAAGAAGCAAGATCATTCAGGGATCTTGAGAGGTGAGATGATGAGCCTTATTTGAACTCTGGTTGGAAGGTATTGTTTGCCGAGTACAGAGTGCAAGCAAGTGAGGAAAGAGTCTCAGCAAGAAGCAGATCACAAAGCTTTGAGAGCAGTGATAGAAGAGTCCAGCGAGGGATTCTGAGTGCAGAAAGGGTGTGGTAGAACCTGGAAGATTCCCAACTGAGGTTGGATGAAAGAAGAACAGAGGTGTTCTTGAGAGAAGTTGCAGAGTGAAGCCTAGAGAGCAGAAGAGGGTGCTTAGAAGGTTCCAGCAAAGAGGGGACCAATACTTGCCAAAAGCCGGGTCCAGAGGAAAGGATTGGTGATGTGAGTTGCAGCAAGAGAGCTTGTTGTTGCAGAGGCTTAGTGCAGCTTGTGAGTGAAGAACTCCTAGAGAAGAAAATGGCTACTGAGAGCCATAGCAGAGATTGCAGAGGTTCTGAGAGAAGCCACAACAAAAGAGTGAGTGAAGATGCCAAAGCAATTGGAATGAGGAAGAGACTCACTGATGCAGAATATGACAAAGAGTATTGGAAGGAATTAGCTGAGATCAGGGAACAGTTTAATAAACTGAATATGAGGATAGAGGAAATCCAGAGAGTTAGTTGGCTCATGAAGAAGAAGATAAAGTGGCAGAGGCTACAAAGGAAGAAATAGCAAATGATGAATGCTCAGAAGAAGAAGGAAATACTCAGAGTGATTGAGTATTTGGAGAAGAACTTGGAGACTGAAGCTTCAAGTGGGACCAGGGGGTCCAAGAGCCTTACATCTGACATATTTTGTATGTTTGCAGGAACAACAGGTGGGAAATAACAGACTGTTGATGTTGTCACTGAGAAGAATGGAGCAGCTACATGTTTTGAAGATGTCCATGCATAGTTGGAGAAAGACTCTACCTTCCCACAGGTTGGAAGAAAAGGAGGTTTAGTTTATGATAATGGCCAGAAGCTGGAGGCTGACCAGCTTGGAGAAATTGAAGAAGAGAAGACTATTGAAGAATTTCTGAAGCATATGGAAGACTTGGAACATCGGGAAGATTTGGTGATCAAATCATCAAATGATACCATGAGGTCTTATGTTTTTAAAGCTGACAAGTTGTGTATGAATGCAGGTATTGATGGAGACAGTTCACACGATGGAACTGTGACAAATGAAGCTGACTATTGCCAAGAAAGATATGATGAGTGTCTTTCAGATGGAGATGAGATGGTGTTATCGCAGTAGAAGTAATTCCTTAATTCCTTGTTTTATAAAAGGGATTGCTTCAATGAGGACAAGACAACTATGTCCGAAGATGATAATTTTGATAATGGAAGAGATTGTCTCAATGGATTTGTACTTAATGAAGATGAATTTGTCATTAATGATGATAATGACAGTATTCTTTTGTTAAATGGCCAAGTAGGGAGTGATGGACAGGTAGCTGAGGTTTCTGCAGAGATGGGAAGTCAGAATTCCATTCTGATGAAGGCTGAGGAGATAGTGACAGTAGAATATAGTGAAGAGGAGATGCCAAGATTGTGGCATGAATTAAGTGTTCTGGAGCAGAGGACAGAACCACAGAAGGAAAGTGTTCAGATGGTGAGGACAAAGATGATTGGAGATGACAGAGTTCATTTTTATGAACTAAAGCAGAGAGGCATCCTTGAAGAGGATGGTATAGAGGAGAGACTGACTGATAGTCTCAAGAAATGTTTGAAGATTTGGAATCAGCATTTTGATCTGTTGATTGAGAAGAAAAGAAAGTTGGGACAACATACTGAGATGCTGACAGAAGAAGGAAAGGCTCTGAGGCCTTGTGGATTTTGTTTTAACAATAGCTTTGTGAATGCAGATTCTGCTGATGCTGAAGGAGAATTGACAACATGGGGCAATCAATTCAAAGAGAAGGAGAATTCCGTGGAAGATTTTAAAACATGGAATGGAGAAATTGAGCTGCTAGAGAGTATGCTGAATCAGCAGAATCCTGTATAAGAGAAAGAACCTCAAATTTGGAATTGGGAGTTGCAGCATGAGAAGATACAGAGGAATAAAGCCAGAAAATATTTTCTAAGTCTTGGTACAGACTTAGAACTGCTGAAAGAGAAATTGATGATTGAATCATTAGTTGGGACCATTGGGTCTTGGGGTTTTGAAACTGATGAATTGGCTGTGTTTACAGGAATGACAGAAAAAATCCATCTTTCGAAGTTGTTCTGAAAGGTGATGGACTGTTGCAGAAGGAGGAAGATGAGGCTATCATGCCTCCTGTGAAGGAAATTGTTGTTCCTACAGATGAAAAATAAAAGGAGCTGTTGCAGAATGAAGATGAGTAGCTGGAATAAGATGAGACAATCATGTCTCATGTGCAGAAGTTGGTTGCTATTGGTAGCAGAGAAGAATTGGCTTGTTTGAATAGCCAAGATAAGATTGGGGAAAGTGTTGTATGGCAGATTGTTGGGGTTTCTACAACAGTGGAAAATCAGATTTTTACTCTGATAGGAGATGAAAATGCGAAGCTGGATGAGCTTGAAGTAAATCAAGAAGAAGGGAGGTAATTTCTGAATATTGCCAAGACAGAAGAAGAATATGCTGAAATTGAGTTGCAGCATAGTGAAGATTTGTTTGGCCAAAGGAGATGGCGAGAATGTTTGCATAAAACATCTAGAGGAGAGAGTGAAATGGCATAGCAACAGCTGATTGGAGTGTTGCTGGGAGAATTGTTGAAGATAGAGGATAAGGAAGTTGTCATAAATGACAATCAGGAAGAGTTTTACTATTGCAAAAAGCACGAGGGCATGGATGATTGGGTGGCAGCTAGGGCAGCAGTAAGAACTAGAGAAGTAAGAAGGGCTACAGACACAGCTAAAGTTCAGCAATCAAAGAGAAGTGGTGTCAAACAGTCAAAGGAAACATTGGATCAAGAAATCGAATTTATAAGAAATTTGATGATGAAGATGTCTAGGAAAAAGGCAGCAGCAAGGAAACAAAGAAGTAGCAGCACAAGCAAAGCAGAAAGAGGATGTATAGGTGCAGCCTGTGGAAAGCTGCAGAACAAGGTATGGAAGCTAGGAGGAATACAAAGAGAGAACGTTGCAAAAGATGACTAGTTGCAGAACAAAGTGTGGGATCCAGGTAGACAAAGATGAAAACCATGATCAAGAGATCATGAACTATTTTAACCTGGGGAGTCTGATGCAGGGGAATTTGGCCCAAGACAAATTTTGTACATAAATAAATGTAAAGGGGGGTCTCATGTTTTATTTCCCTATGAAATTATCCATAGTTGAGCTAATTTAGTTAATTTGTAGAGGAAAATGTAACTTCCCGAATGATTAGTGGGCATAGGAAGAGACAGTCTGTCTCTGTCTGTCAGAGCGTTAGTCTAATTTGGAACTGTAGGAATTTGAAGATTTTGTGATTCATTGAGAAATTTGAATCGATTCATTGTAATTGATATAAAATTAAACCTCTATAGCAGAGTCAGAAGGACCTGCACAGAGACCTGTAGAGAAAACTGCATAGACTGCTTGGTGTTGTAGAGTAGGAGGCCATCGAATCAGAAGATCTGGCCAAGCAGAAATTTTTGTAAGTAAACCATGTGTATGTTATGAAAGAATTTTTTTAGTACTGCCTGTGCATTCGTGATTTATTTCTATATGAGAATGCTTGAATCCCCTCGATTTCTATGTGAATGTGCCGGAATTTCATAAATGAGAATATAAGAATGTGTAATTATGTACTCTGTAAATTGGGATCAATTGTGCTCTGTATATAGTTAGAGGAATCGATGTTAATGCTGTTGACAGTGTATCTCGAACTGATAGACGGTGGAGTTATATATTCATTGAGTATATGCCATGAATAGAGGTATTGCTTTAAGCCACGCATGGAGGTTTTATGCCGCTCATAAGGAACTGACTAGCATTCGATAACCGAGTATAGAGAAAGGATTATGCATTGTCTGTGTACCAGCGAAGGTCATAGTGGTTTGGTGAATTCTTAAATGTCTAAATCGAAAGCAAGAGAGACCGAGTGTTGTTTAAGCTAGGAGGATATCTAGGTGTTTTTTCCCCGCACGAAGCGATATAAGTGGAACTCTGGAAGAAATGTTCATTGGATGAGCACTGTGTAATGAGGAGCGAGGGTGTATTAATTACAACGCGGAAGAAATATGTTAAATTGAATGGTGCGGAACCCGAGCCGAAAGGGACGAACAGTGAAACCGAGATTTGGAACCGGCAGTATATCGCGAGTTACAAAGGTGGTAAGCAGTATTTAAGAAATTAGCGTGATCCCATAGACTGGGTGCCATGTGTCCCTGAGTGAGTTTGAAAAATCACTCTCATCGCATGTTAAAGTTCATGCATAATAGCCACGGGAGATTTGATTAGGGGCGTCAGATCACCGAAGTGAGCACGACAACACCTCCGCTATCGAATAAGAAGGGCGAGACAACCCAAGGAATGTTTGGGTGAGTTGTGGGACCCGGAAGGTCATTAGCGCTAGAATCAAATTCAAGACTTGTTATAATGCATTATTGTTAAATGAACCATTGCAAAGATTACTTGTACAAGATTTAAGTATTAAGGGTGTAGGCCATACAAATATGTTTGTGAAGTTAGCGCCATATGAAATATATGAGGGTTATGAATTGGCTGAACCTTAGAAGCACAGAAGGGCCGAACGCATAACAATCTTGTTGCCAATACATGTATGATTACAAGGTGTGCTAAGGGTTGGATACAAGGCCGGTTCCTTTGTGCAATGTATAAGGGAGGAGACTTTGATGGAAATTTGAGCGCTTGATAGAAAAGGGCCAAGGTTATGATATAAGGTGTAGGAATGAAATTTCCAAAGAGCATGCTATATACATTTTGTGTTTCATAACCTTTGAATAAAAGGCTTCCGTATTTCTAATTAAAGGAGAGGAAGTGTGGTTTCATAACCAATGGAGATATTAAGGCTTCAGTCCATAGATACTTAATTTCTTGTTCAATAACATTGAATATTGAGAGTTGTTCATCCTATGGATTGGTTTTGAACATAATCGTTAAGTTCCAGAATTGACATACAGCCATGAGAAATTGAACAAGTCAAAGAAAAACCGGGACTGTGGGTTAGCCCCGTCATCACTCTTACTCTCTTATACCCGATAGACCATATTGATCACAGTGGATGTTAATCATATTCATCATCATCATATATATTTAATAAGCTAAATTTTGGGAAAAACATCCTAGCGAGTGTTCATTTCGGTTATTAAGGCTAAAGGAAATTGAAAAATAAAATGAAAAAGGCTTTGGAAAGGCATGGGGCATTAATTGGCATTTTCTTTATGAAAACAATGGAAAATAGGAGAAAAGGAAGGTGAAAGGTCACAAGTTGCATGTGAGGAGGAAAATGAAGGAAAATAATAGAAAATGAAGAAAATAGATGCATCTTCTATAAAAAGGCTTCTGACGATTAGTTGGCAAGTTTTTACTCACACTTATGGCTCTCATTTTATTCTACTCTCTCTCTCTCTCTCTTTCTCTCTCTCTCTCTCTCTCTCTCTCACTCACTCTTGGACACTTAAAGTTTTCTTGGTGCATTTTGGCATTGGATCAAGAAAGAGTAAAAAAGAAAGCAAGAGCATGATCGAAGAGCTACAACAGGATTATTTGCAGGTATTGATTAGCATATGTGATTTCATTGCTAGATCTAGCAAGTTGGTATTGCATGTGGTTCTTTTATATCTTGGCATGGGTTTTTCTAGATGTGATAATGTTTTCAGCCTAACCTTTCCATTTTTGTATAGCTTCGATGAGATCGGTTTCTCATACTTCGGTTGAGCTGGATTTCCAGATGGATTCGAGGTTGCATGGGGTGGATCTCCGAAATGACAAACACATGGCCTAGTGGTCCCTGAACTTGACAATGGATCATGTTAAAACCACTAGCCTAGTAACTGTTGGAATATATTATATTCCTTGGAAGGTAATAATGTCTTTGTATTATGTCAGAAGTTGAATACAATCTTATGCAAAAGAGTAACACATTATATCCCATATTCATTATGGCAGAATATACTCTTGTACTCATTTATTATATAAAGAGGTGTTATTTTGGAGAATTATATTATCCCACATTCAATGTATGAGAGTAATTCCTCCACATCTCTAGGTATATAATAGGGTCAAGGGAGCCTTTTTTATTACTATCACATCTCATCTTGTGCTCATACTGTCATTTGTATCAGGTTATTTGTAGTTCCTCTCCTTGTAAGATTGCAGGAGATTTCTGGAGATAATAGAAGACAACCTTCCCATGGACGTAGCCCAATTGGGTGAACCATGTATATCTGTTTTATTCTTTTTCCTTGTTCTCTTTCTATTCTTATTTATATGTTGATATGTTGTCGACTTCTTAGATAGATAGTTAGTTTAGTAGATCTAATATTCTCACATGGTATCAAAGCCATAGTTACTATGATCTAATATATTCTTTGAATTTAACCATCAACGTGTATCATCATTTTTTATTATCTCAGCACTCATTTTTTGTAGATTTTATTTCTATTTGGTAGCCATTAGGCTTCTCTTCATATCTGGGCATGATTCTACATATTTGAGATTTTTTTCCTCATAACCCTAACTTTCTTATGTAATTTTTTTGCCGATTTTGCTCTTGATTGTTTTTCTATAAGATATATATGTTTTTTGGATTTTCAAGGGGTTCTTGATTGTTTTTTCTATAATATCTATATATTTTTTGAATCCTCCTCAAGGAGATCTATCTTCCAGTTGTAATATTTAGTTACGACAGTTACAGCAAATTTTTTTTTCTTTTTTTTTCGACAGGGTGAAATATTGATGGACTGAGGATTCAGATCATAATTTCGGCAGCATAGGTGGATGCAAAGTGGCTACGCCATTTCCGAAAACTGGTTATAATAATCATTTGGAGCATTATTGAGTGTTTTTTGTTTTTCCATCTGATGTTTTTGTCAGATCTGTTACCTTTTGTGCATAATTTCCCAGAAAAGAATATATATTTGGGTGCCTCTCACTGAGCTACCCAATTTCAAAAAAGAAATCATCTCAAACGGAGTCCCGGAATATCACTGATTTAATATTCGTATTTTTTTCATGTTTTTTGGTGACGACAAACAAACTGTAGAAATTTACAGTTTTCTATCCACTTTTTCTCTTGTCATTTTTTGCATTTCAGTTTATATTTATTGTCAAAATTTCTATCACTATGACTTCAGAAGTAGCTTATGTTCTTGAACTTATCGACTCTAACTATCTTACATGGAAAAGGAAAATAATTAATGTTCTCATGAGTAAGAATCTATGGAGGTGGGTTAATGGTGAACACAAGAAACCTACATATGCTCAATCCTTGATTAAATAGGAATAAAATTTTGATCAATCAAGAGGGCTCATTGGTCAAACTGTTTTAGATAGTCTTCAGGTAAGTATTGAGGCAAAAGATAGCCCAGTTGAGGTATGGGAAATTCTTGCTTCTTTAGTTGATAAATCTGGTGATGTTTCTGCTTATTACCTTGAAAAGAAGATTCATGAGCTAGATCCTACTAATTTTGGTAGAGTAGAATAATATCTTGCTGAATTTAAAACCTTAAATGAAAAGTTAAATAATTGTGGTAAAGATTACAAGAAGACATACATTGCTCTTATCATTCTTGTAGAACAAAAATTTCCATCTTGTTTTGACATGTTCATCCAAACTAGGAATAGGGCTCTTGAATTGTCTCAAAGTACCACGAAACCTAATTTTTTTTATTTCTATAAAGGGTTGGTAAATGTGCAATAAAGGTTGATTGCTTCAGGACAAGTCTCACCTAATAAATCTCTTCTGACACATAATAAAAATCCTAAGAAAAGTTTTAATAATGCCAAAGGTTCTTGTTCACATACTTCTAATCATACTAATAATAATGGTCATGCTTCTCATGCACATCATGAAAATAGTAAGAATAAAAAAGTGTATGATCCTTGTAAGCATTGTGGTAAAACTAACCATCCAGAAAAGAATTGCTTTAAAGCGAAATGGTCAATGACTAAAGAAAATGAGAAAAAATATAATGAATCTCAAGTAGCTTTATGTGCATCTATTGTTTCATCTAATAATTCTTCTTCTAATGTGGAATGGATAATAGATTCTGGTGCTTCTAAACATATGTCTGGTAATGCTTCTTTATTTACATCTTATGACACTAATAAGCACTCATCTCAAAAAGTTTCTATTGGTGATGGTAAACAACTTTCTGTAATTGATTCTAGTAATATTAATGTTGCTAATGGTCAATTGGAATATGTTTTTCATGTTCAAAACATGCCCATCACCTTAATTTCTATTTATCGTGCATGTTAGAAAGGTTTTAAATTTGAAGCTTGGCCCAATAAATATTTTCTTAAAGATATCAACCAAAATTACAAAGTAGTTTCTTCTGGCCTTGTTGATCATACAACTGGTTTATATAAATTTGCAGGTTTTAATTCAACTAAGAGACAACCCTTGTATTCCTATGTTACTCATGCTGATGAACTAAAGAAATTATGGCATTAAATATTGGATCACTTGAATTATGGTAAAATGAAAATAATAACTAAAATGGTTCATGGTTTGCCTAATATTTCTTCTAATACTGGCGTTTGTGAAGGATGTGTTCTTGGTAAACATCATAGAGAAATGTTTGACAAAGGTAAATCCCGGCGTGCTAAAGAACCTTTGCAATTAATTCATAGTGATATCTGTGGTCTTATTGAATTTCCTTCAATATCCCATATAGTTTATTTTCTTACCTTTATTGATGACTTTAGTAGAAAATCTTGGGTTTATTTTTTGAAAAATAAATGTGAAACATTTGTAAAATTTCAAGAATTTAAATCCATGGTTGAAAATGCATCCGGTAAGATTATTAAAACTTTGCAATCTGATAATGGGGGCGGGGGGGGGATTTGTTAAGAAAGAATTTGATGCATATTTATCTAAACATGGTATTCAACATCAAAATACTATTCCTTACACACCTCAACAAAATGGTATTGCTGAAAGGAAAAATAGAACTTTAGTTGAAATGGCTAGATGTATGCTTTATTCTAAAGGACTGCATAAGAAATTTTGGGCTGAAGCCATCTGTTGTGCTAATTTTATTTTAAATAGAGTTCCTACTAAATTTGTTAATAATTTTACCCTTGAGGAAAAATGGAATGGACGTAAGCCGTATATTAGTAATTTTAAGGTGTTTGGTTGTGAATGTTTTACTCATATTCCTAATTAAAAATGAAAAAAGTTAGAACCCAAATCTACAAGTGTATCTTCATTGGTTATGCTGAGAATTCCAAGGTTTACAGGTTGTTTGATCCTTCTAATCAAAGTGTCATAATCAGAAGGGATTTTCAATTTGATGAAGTCTCTTCCCCGCCTGAGTCTGTAGAAACTCATGTTACCCTGAATTTACCAATACCACATGTTATTCCTATTCATGTTAATCCTTCTTCCAGTTTTGTGCCTCTTATTGATCTTGATTCTTCCTCTGCCTCAAGTATTCCACTTGAAACTCATGAAGCTCCTGAAGTGACTCATGATCCTTCTATTCTTCCTATTTGGGCTCAGAAAACCCTTGAATCTGCAGGTAGTGAGGTCGGAAATCCTTCCGACACTTGTCAAACTAGATCTAATTTTGCTCTTATGACCAAATTTTTGGCCACGGATGGTCCTGCTACTTATGCTCAAGCTAAGGGTAATCCTCATTGGGAACAATCCATGTCTGCTAAATATGAATCTCTTCTGAGAAACAAGACTTGGTCTCTTGTTCATCTTCCTTTAGGAAAGAATTTAGTTGGTTGTAAATGGGTTTATAAAACTTTCACTACAGAAGGACAGATCTAAAAGTATAAAGCTATATTAGTTGCCAAAGGCTTTAATCAACTTGAAGGTATTGATTATAATGAAAAATTTTCTCTTGTTGCTAAAATGAATACAATAAGAACCATTTTATTACTTGTTCATATTTTAAGTGGGAAATTCATCAAATGGATGTTAAAAGTGCATTTTTAAATGGTGATCTTACTGAAGAAATTTATATGCAACAGCCTCTTGGTTTTATTTCCGCTGAATCCTCAAGTTTAGTATGCAAATTACACAAATCCTTATATGGTCTCAAACAAGCCTCTAGGGCTTGGTATGATAAAATTGATGCATATTTCTTGAATAATCATTTTAAGCGTTGTCTATCTGATCAAAATATGTATGTTAAGAACTTTGGTGATAATGTCCTCATTATTTTTTTATATGTGGATGATTTAATTATCATTGGAAGCTAGCTTGTATTAATTCAAGATATGAAAATTTCTCTTCAAAAGCAGTTTGAGATGACAGATCTCAGTACATTGCACTATTTCTTGGGTCTTCAGATCTGGCATATGGCCGATGGTATTTTTCTCTCTCAGCCTAAGTATGTGAAAGATCTATTGGCTAATTTCCATATGATTAATTATAAACCTACTCCTACACCATTCCAATCCGTTGTAAAGTTAACTATTGAGTGTACCACTCCACTGCTTGATGCTACTCTTTATCGTCAACTCGTTGGAAGTTTAATATATTTAACTCACAGTAGACCAGATCTCTCTTTTTCCATCAGTATGAATTCTCGGTTCATGCAACAACCTCGTGAAATTCATTAGCAGATAGCCAAGATAATTTTGCGATATTTACAGGGGACATTGCATTACGGTGTATTTTATTCGAGTAGTGCTACAATTTTACTCTTTGGTTATACAAATTCTTATTGGGCAGGTGACAGTTATGATCGACGATCAACTGTTGGTTACATATTAAACTTGGTTCAGCTCTAATCTCTAGGTCCAACAAGAAGTTGAAGACTCTTTCTTTATCTTCATGTGAAGCAGAGTATAGAGCAACGAAAGAAGTAGCTAAAGAAGCCGTTTGGTTATGGCATGTTCTTACCGAGCTTGGTCCGGTTCCAAAATTGTCCACCATGTTGAATTGTGACAATCAGGGTGCAATTCAATTTTCTTACAATCCTGTATATCACTCCAAAATGAAGTATCTCAACCTTGATGCTCATTTTTGTGGTGGATTTGACGCACGAGTGTACGAAATCGCACCATTTTAAGGGGTGTGGTCTACCCCTATAAACTATTGGTAACAGGCAGAAAGTGGTGGAGCTCAAAATCATATAATATAGAGGAAAAAATATGTGAATGTATGCTCAAAGTAAACTAAAAACTAAAACACAAATATACAGAAGCTATTGAAGAGAGTCAAAATGATAATAATGCAAACAATGGCTAAAGGCCTCTTCTTATTAAACGTTTGATATGGATAAGAAATTTTACCCACTTGCCAAAGGGCCCCTAGAAAATGTTTCTAGGTCCCAATGTAAGGATGTTGTTTTTCCAAGTTCTACCTCTGATGCAGTCTCCCTCTCTCTCTGCTGTGATGGACTAGGATTGTTGGGTGGCCAACAATCGAGTCCACTCTATCTCCAGCTCCAGCATAACAATGTGATCACCCATTCTTCATCTCTTGGTGGCTTTATATCAGGGATTTCAAATCCTCCTTCCCTCCCTTGGTACATGGTGGATGGTGACCCAAGGGAGAGGTATGATTCCATTGTGTGCTCCAAATATTCCTTTGTGTGCTCACATAATGTCTAAGGATGCATTGGTGGTTGTCCTTAGGTGGCTTCATATAAGGAGTAACTGTCCTTTGCTTTGTTTAGTACCAGAAAGAGGCATTTTTCTACTTTCAGGAATGTGCGCTTATCGAGCAAAAAGGCACGCAGAAGACGCTCTTCTCAAATAATTACGCGTGCAATTTAGAATTTAATACTAGTTCAAATCTGATTTTCTCAAAACCTTAGAGATTTTAAATACTTTCTTGATTTCATAATGTCTTCATGCCCTGTAAATCCTTTGTCTTGACATTAATTAATGTCATCTTCTACTGTATGATTTTCTAGTGTTAATAGTTTCCCCCTAATGTGTGAGGTATAGGAAGGGTTTTATAGCTGAAATACATTATAGTTTCTTTTCTGTATCATGCACAGAGAGAGAGAGAGGTCTGCGTGAATCTTGGAATTGACAACACCTTGCATCGTTTCCGAGATGACCATGGCCTAAAGGACCCCTGCAAGCAAATAAGTTACAACATATATACAAAATTTCAATGAGGCGGGCATGTCCCACGCTTGTGATGCTATGGCTAGTTAAACAAAATTGACAGATACATGTGTTGTTTGCATTACTACTGTGGTAGTGATGGCGGTGGTTGTTTGATGATGATTGTTGATGCCCTAAGGGGCATTTTTTATTTGACGATAGGTGGAATGTGGTACACATATGCGTAAACTTGGTATGACATATAGCTGCACAATGTACGCATATGTACTGGTTGGGACCTTCCCATGTAAACATTTTTGACAGAGACACTTACAGAAGCACGAATCTTCGACGGATCTGATCAAATTGCAATGGTTGTAAGGTACGATACCATCTTGACATGAAATCTTTTGTTGTAGTTTAATGTCGGGAGGATTGATGACATCTGTGGAAAATGATGTCTCCCACAGTACTACCCAAGGATACCCCTTTGCATGGGGAGGGGTGATCCAAGGTACCACTTCCTTTTTGGAAAAGAGGTGTCGAGGTCGACAAAAAGGAAGCCTTAACTGAATGATGGGTCGTCGGCCTGAGGGGTCGGGGACCTGGATGTGATGGGTTTAACATAGGCATGCTAGTGAGAGGTGACTGAAAACGAATGATATGGATTCAGTGGCCCGAGGTCAGAGTATACTTTAGCAGCTTGGCAGCAGTCATAGTTATTTCTGAAGGGAAAATCCTTGGATTCGGTAGGACTTCTAGGGTGGGTGTGAACTGGCTATGAATGTTGTGATGGTGTGTGCGTGGGGGTGAAATACTTTGACCAAGGGGAATGAAGGATTGCTGCCATGGGGGAAAAGATGAAATATGAGGGTGAAGGGGCGAAGTGCATCGTTTGCAGTCTTTTTACACTTAACAAAAGAATAAAATAATTAAGTTTGGTTTGTACAAAACACAAAGACGGGTACCCCAAAACATGAAAGGGTTCTCTCAATGAAGGTGTGATGACGATGTTTTGATGGGGTTGGGGGTCCCATTGGTTGGTCTCGTGTGCGGGGTTGATGAAGCGGATGAAGAAGTGTCACAGATGGGATTATGCTGGTGGAGGTATGGTGGGCCAAATGTGATGCGTGGAGGTGCGCTTTCAATCTACTCGTACAACCTGGTCATCCGAGAAGAGGGTGTCATCTTATATGGTGAACTTGACCTTGTGAATGATGAATGGATGGGCATGAAGGGCTTCTTGGACTGAAGTGGCATGGCCATGGTGTCACTTGTGCTATGATCTATGGTCTACTTTGGGTGATGAGCACCATGGAGAGGAGGCTCTACCGACCAACGCAGATGTTTATCATATGCAGAGTGAGGTGATGATAAATGTGGTGACTATGTATAAATCAGTTCACTCTTCTGGGCTTTACTGATTGCATCCTCTTCAGTTGTGGGGTATTACTATGCCACATCCTTTGAAATCTATTTCGTCAGAGTTTTCAAGAATAAATCTACGAGGACCCAATCGTTGAGTTTAGCTTTACATAAACTGCGATGCCGCCTCCATTCATGAAGATGGTCAAAGATATGAATGGCGGGGGTTTGTCTAAAATGAGTCAGTAACTCCATTCTCAAATCGTGGTGAATGGGTAACTGAAAATATGTGAGGAACACAGTAGTGAGGGTGCTAAAGGTTCCATGTGAATCAGGAGGTTGCTCCACGTACCACTTCGCGGCCACTCCCATAATAGTGCATTAAAATAGCCTCAATCGAATAGTGTCGTCGATGATACTATTCAATGAGCACCACAGGAGAAATGTCATTACATGATTTCCTTGTTCTTTTGCTTGCTTGCCTCCGAACTTTGGTATATCCAAAGGGAGCTTTGTGGGCATGGGAGGACATGAGGGATCGTGTGCGATGGGGTCATTCGTTAGCTTGGTTAAATCAGGTAGATTCAACGCAGCTAAGAAAGGTGACTGACAGGTTGACGCCATTGTAACGTGTGAAGACACGAAGATTTGGTTAGAATGAGGGTTATTCTGTGACGTACCCTGATGTGTGTTCAGCTAGCTTCCCGAATGGGACACACTCCTCTGCCCCCTTGGGGTCGAGGGAGGAGTGGTGTGGGGTGTGGTGTTGGGAGACTTACTAGGGTTCCCAACTATGGTTTCTCCAATGAATGATGAACCAATGATGGTGGCAGTGTTCTGTCTTTGACGCCTAAACGACGAAATACCTGGAACCCCTCCCTGTAATGGGGGGAGGTCCAAAAGATGCCTGGATCGATGAGGTCCCATTGGGACTATTCGAGTGTCGACCAGGTTAGGTTTTGGAAAACTTTAAGAGGATAGAGTCTATGATCAAGGAAATTTTATGGCCACATACATAAAACAAAGCGAAAATGAAATGAGTTTTCCCTTTAACTTAATCTATGTGATCAATCAAGAAAAAATATGGTTTTTGTTTTTTTGTGCGTGATACTCAAAATCCTAGAATACCTCTGCGTCCTCACACACTCAAAAGTAACTGGGCCTTGAGAATATTTCTTGCAAGAGCTAGCACAATGTCTCGTAAGAGCTAGCAACACCCCTAGTCAGCCAAAGATAATCCACCAAGGTAAGGGTAGAGGGTCTAGTGCTTGCCTACACCGTCACCTATAGGATAAAGGATGCCCTATTTTTTGGCCACTAAGAACCACTGTCCCATGTGAGCATTCGAGTCTTGGGCTTCTTGGTATTCAGCTAACAGTATTGAGTATTAGCCAGGTCAGGTAGCCCAAACTGATACCGCACGCATTGCGCCTAAGCCTAACCCCCTCTGAATCGGGTCTCTGACGTGCTCGAGTTTTCTTTACCATAGGATGATAGGTGGATTTGAAGCTCCCTAAATACAAAACTTCTATGTTTCAATATGAATTGTGATCAAGGCGGCTTATTGGATGCCTACCCCCTTGATCCTAACGTAAACTATAAATTCTTTTGTGACCCCTGTGGGGAGAATTTAGTGAGTTTGTTTAAGTTATTTTTAGGTGTCTTCCATTGCTTAGTGGGTGAGTGTGTGTGAGCATATGGTGAAAAATCTCATAGTTTGAAGATATGGATATCAGTGATCCTTTACAAAAGTCCCCTAGTTAAACTATGTTATATTGTTCCTGGCTCAAATGGAAAACATTTGCGGATAAAGGGTCGCTTTCAAATTTTCCTAGTTAACCTATGTGACTAACTAAAGGGAGATGGTGAATTGTAAATATAGAGTGTTCATATGCTTACCTAGGATCACCGGAGGGTGCAAAGATAGCAGAGATTATTTTCTCTAATCAACAATTCAATCCTAGTCCCGCACTTCCTAATGCAAAAATTGAACTAAACTAAACAATTTCTACACTAGAAAATGAAACTAGCTATGCATGCGTGGTATTGGGCCACTTGCTTGGACTATTTTATCTAAGTGTGAATACTAGAATTTTAAAAACATAAATTGTTCGAAATGCAATGGTTAATTTTCCCCCTACTCAAACTATGTGAATATTTTTGCAAAAAACCAACTTAAAGGAAAACTAACTCTAAGCCTACAGAAGGCAGCTAAAATTAAGTTCTCAGATGCTGTGGGGTATCAACACAAGTGCTGGCAGATACATTAGGGGCTGCCTAGCACAATTACAAGCATAAAAATTCATAATATAGGGAGAAAAATCTCATTTTGTAGTTTGCACGGAAAAGGCTCTGACATGTACGCTTTCCTACACGCAGGTCAGTCCTGAACGCGCAATGCGTGTCTGTGGGAAACAACTGTGCACAAAAATCCTGCAAGTAAAAATTTTAGGAGATGTCTTCTTCAGTCTATCACTCCAAGTGAATCTAGGGACTGCAAGATGGATCAGAGGACTATTAGCTCCACTCTCCAGTGTAGACAAAGGTCTCCTATAAGAGATGGCACAACCACATAAACTTGTAAAACGTTAGTGGAGTCGCCAATCCTGTTGTGGTGAATTTGATGCATGGGTGTATGAAATTGCACCAGTTTAAGGGGTGTGGTATACCCCTATAAACTATTGGTAACAGGAAAAAAGTGGTGGAGCTCAAAAGCATATAATCTAGAGGAAAAAATATGCGAATGTATGCTCAAAGTAAACTAAAAACTAAAACACAAATATACATAAGCTATTGAAGAGATTCAAAATGATAATAATTCAAATGATGGCTCAAGTCCTCTTCTTATTAAACGTTTGATATGGAGAAGAAATATTACCCACTTTCCAAATGGTCCCTAGAAAATGGTTCTAGGTCCCGATGCAAGAATGTTGTTTTTCCAAGTTCTGCCTCTAATGCAGTCTCCCTCTCTCTCTGTTGTGATTGAATAGGATTGTTAGGTGGCCAACAATCGAGTCCCCTCTATCTCCAGCTCTGGGTCACACACTACTGGTATTGCTTGGGCAATTCTAGCCAACATAACAATGTGATCACCCATTCTTCATATCTTGGTGGCTTTATATAGGGGATTTCAAATCCTCCTTCCCACCCTTGGTACATGGTGGATGGTGACCCAAGGGAGAGGTATGATTCCAATGTGTGCTCAAAATATTCCTTTGTGTGCTCACATAGTGTCTAAGGAGGCACTGGTGGTTGTCCTTAGGCGGCTTCATATAAGGAGTAGTTGTCCTTTGCTTTGTGTGGTCCCAGAAAGCAACATTTTTCCACTTTCAGGAATGCGTGCTTACCGGGAAAAAAGGCACGCCGAAGGCACTCTTCTCTAAGGATTAAGAGCGCAATTTAGCATTTAAGACTAGTTCAAATCTGATTTTCTCAAAACCTTAAAGATTTTAAATACTTTCTTGATTCCATAATGTCTTCCTGCCCTGTGAATCCTTTGGCTTGACATTAATTAATGCCATATTTTGTTGAACGATTTTCCAGTGTTAACACTCATTATATCTGAGGTCTTATCACTGATGGTATTATTTATCTGGAGTATTGTCCTACTGAGCAGCAGGCAGCCGATATCTTCACCAAATCCTTGACGAAAGCGAAGTATGTGTATCTTCATTCTTTTCTTGGGATGAGGGAAGTTGTCATCAAGGGGGAGTAGTAATGACTCCTTCCTTATTGTTAGGTAGTGTTAGGATGGGCCCTTCTCCCAGCCATTATTAAGGGGGAGTATCAGAATATATTATATTCCTTGGAAGGTAATAATGTCTTTGTATTATGTCGGAAGTTGAATACAATATTATGTAAAAGAGTAACACATTATATCCCATATTCATTACAGAATAGTATACTCTTGTACCCATTTATTATATAAAGAGGCGTTATTTTGGAGAATTATATTATCCCACATTCAATATGTGAGATTAATTCCTCCACATCTCTAGGTATATAATAGGGTCAAGGGAGCCTTTTTTATTACTATCACATCTCATCTTGTGCTCATACTATCATTTGTATCGGGTTATTTGTAGTTGTTCTCTTTGTAAGATTGTAGGAGGTTTCTGGAGATAATAGAAGACAAGCTTCCCGTGGAGGTATCCCAATTAGGTGAACCACATATATATGTTGTATTATTTTTCCTTGTTCTCTTTCTATTCTTATTTATATGTTGATATGTTGTTGGTTTCATAGGTAGATAGTTATTTTAGTAGATCTAATATTCTCACAGTAACCCCTGAGCCAAACTATGGATTGAAGTAAAGCTAGATTGTGTGCCTCGGTGGGCTTAGGAATTATTTTCAGTGAATGGAAAGATATACGATAAAGCCAAGAGGTGGATTTCTCTCCATTGGGCCTAGTAGTCTAGAGATGGGATGTACGGTAAAGGCTGGAGAGAATGTCTTGGTCTAGGGCCTAGTGATAACTGAGTCAGACTATGGATTACAGTAAACCTTGAGAGACTAGGAGGCACTCAAATTCCTCATGGTGTCGGTGGAGATCCCCAATAGAATTCATGCTTTTTTGGTTCTATTTGGTTGGTTATGAGTCCCACATTCATTCTTGGAATATGGCACGAGTGTGATTGGCTCAAGAGAGATTTGGCTCAGCCAATAAATGGTCAGGTGGAACGTGGTAGTCCCATCCTTGGCTGGTTTCCATGTTCATTAATGAGAAATGCATTCCTTTGGTATGTGATGTAAAATTGTATTGGTTATTATGTGGATTCTATTGTTGTTGTATTTATTGTAATTTTGTTGTTATTATGTTGGTTATAAGCATGTAATTTATGACTGATGATGTATGGCTCTATCCATGTTTTTACTCGTAAATGAATTCACACTGCATCTATGGTCAAATATATTTTATTGCAGCTTATGATGTCAGGGATAAATGATTCTTAGCGATTCTCAGATAAGTATGAGACCCCTATGCTTAAATATGTTGTTTACACCTATAGATTCAATGTTTGTGATATGTTTGACGAAATTCCTTTCATGACTAGGAGAGGTCTAGATTAGTTCATGATTTTTTGATTGCTTTTATGCCTTTTTTTTTAATTTCATTAATCAAATCCAAAGTTTCATGAAGTTCTGGGCAGTGACCTGGGCTCCAGGGATGAAAAGGTGGCACAAATATCATAGTTGCGGGCACATAACTGACCAATTAGGGCCTTGGTCATATGATTGTTGTGTTTTTCCTGCAAATATAGGCTCCTAGCTGCTACCTTGCCTCAAAATTCCTTGGCTATGGTCCTAAAAGGTCAAAAAGCCAGTCTCCCTTAGGGGTCAAGGGTTTGGAAGGTTGGGTTAACTCCCACGGATGTTGTTGATGTTGTGTAAGGTGTGTTTGTCTTATTTAAGTTAGTTCCACTTCCTTAAGGTCATCTAGGAGGTTGAATATCATATTATTAGCCTCTCATCACAATTTTACCCCAGTTCGATGGTTACTTTGGTATATGTGGGAAGAGGGTGTTACAAAGTGGTATCAGAGCATGGTTCAACCCTCGGACTGGATGGTCAGTGTGTTTATCATGCATTTATGTTGGTTGCATATGTGTTTAGTATACTTGTGGTCTATATGTTTTTTTTGCATCCATGTTGTGTTGGCCATGGTAGCAGTGGTGTCTCCATGAAAGTGTTAATGGTTTTATTTTCAACATGTTTTCATAAGTGTATGACTAGTTATGTGTTTCTCATACTTGTGTATTGTTCGTGCACACTTGCTTACATATTGTACATGCATTTGTTGCTTATGCTAGGGTTACATATTGGTCATGATTCGATGTTATCCTTGTATGCTTTCCTGTGTGATGTCATATGTTAAACATTCATTGGTCATTCATGATTGGTTATACATGTCAAGTGAGTGCTTATGGTCAAGTTTGCATTGGTTTCATTGAGGTTGTTGTGAATAAGGTAATTGTATGAAATTAGTTAATCATGTTGAAATTAGTATGATATTATGCTAATGTGTTGGTTGAGATAGAGTAGGATATGTTGTTGTAAAACCCTATTCCCACATCCATGCAAGTAACCAGTCAATCATGGTAAACATTCAATGAGAGGATACTAATATGAGATTCAACCTCCTAGATGGCCTTAAATAAGTGGAATTGACGGAAACAAGACAAACACACCTTACACAGCATCAAAAAAATCCTCAGAAGGTAGCCCAACCTTCTAGGCCCCTGAACCCCGAGGAGATGGAATTTTTGACCAATTTGATCCATAGTCGCAAGCATGCCAAGGCAAGGTAATAGCTAGGGCCTAGTTTGGTCAATTTTGTGCATGTAACTTCGGGATTTGTGCCACATTTTTAGCCCTAGAGCATAAGTAACTACCCAGAACTTCATGAAACTTTAGGGGATGATGAATAACATTAAAAAAAAGGTATGGAAGCAATCACATCATCAAGAACACATCCAAACCCCTCCTACCCATGACAGGAATTTTAACGAACATGTCACAAACATTGCATCTGAATGTTTAAACAACATATTTAAACATAGGGATCTCATACTTATCTGAGAACCACTAAGAAGAATTTATCCCTTACATCATAAGTTGAAATACAAACTATTTAACCATAGATACATTATGCATTCATTTAAAATTAAAAACATGGATATAGGCATACATCATCAATGATAAAATACATGCTTATAACCAACATAATAACAACAAAAATACCATGTATACAATAACAATAGAATCCACATAATAACCAGTGAAATTATACATCAAATACCAAAGGAATGAGATTCTCATTAATGAGTGTAAAAACCAACCGGAGATGGGACTTCCACGTTCCACCCAACCATAGATTGGTTGAGCCAAATATCAATTAAGCCAATCATCCCCGTTCCATATTCCAAGCATGAATGTGGGACACAAACCAAAAGAACCAACTAGGGCGTCCCAAGGCTAAACCACCTCACCCTCATCAATATAAATCAAGTTTTATCATGATCTACACCAGATCACTAAGAAAACACAATAAACGTGTCATAATTGACTTTATCGTGATCTACACCCGATCATTAGGCAAAAAAAAGCATGGATATCACCGGATTCTCTCTGCCTACACCGTGAGGAATTTTCCTATCTCCTTGTCTCTCAGGATTTACCGCAACCCACAATCTAAATCATGGTTCACTAGGCCCTAAAATGAGACACCACCCTCTAGGATTTACCATATATCCCTTCATTCACCGACAAGGATTCTTAGGACTAATAAAGGGCAACCACCTCTCAGGGTTTACCGAAATCCAATCTCAGATCACTAGGCCCTAAAACGAGGCAACACCTCTCATGCTTTACCGCTATCCAAACCCAGATCACTAGGCCCTAAACTGAGGCAACACATAAACTGGTTTTGTGTCATAAATAATAATAATATTCGAAGATCCATCTCACTCAAATTTGAATACATCCGGTAATTTAGCTAAACCAAGACATGAGAACTCCACAACACCATGGTTATCCGGAAATGACAAGGTTAGGTTGAAAACATTATCACACCTAGAAAAACCCATGCCAAGACAGAAAATAACCACACGCAATACCACGCATGCCATATCTAGCAAGGAAAATACACATGAAAATCGATAATTGGCAAGAACATTGTTGTATTTTCTTGATTTCTGCTCATCCTTGCTTGCTTCCTCCTCCTTCTTGCTTTCTTTCCTTTCTTGGTCCAATTCCAAAGTGCTCCAAGAAAACTATGTGTCTGAGAGAGAAAGAGAGAGAGAGAGAGAGAGATAATAATGAGAGAGATAAAAAAATGTGAGTAAAATATTTCCAACTGATCCTCAAAATCCTTTTTATCAATGAGGCCTATATTTTCTTCATTTTCCTCCTCACATGCAACCTGTGACCTATTTTTCATTATTTTCATAAATAAAATTCCAATTAATGCCTCATGCCTTTCCAAAGCCTTTGTCATTGCCTTTGCCAATTTCCTTTATCCCTAATAATCAAAATGAACACTAGCTAGTATTTTTTTCCCACCATTTAGCTTGGAATATGTTTCCCATCAACTGTGGTTATTATTTTTAACTTTTATTACATGTAATTTTCACCAGGCCTATTACAGAACCCTCCCCCTTAGGAGACACCATCCTCGGTGCTGAAAATAAAACATACTTCCTATGGAACTTTATAACACATTTCATTGCAGTATTTACAATGAATAACCTACTCAAAATAAAAAACCATCATGACAATCATACTGCATATTGGAGCTTTAAAACACAACTCATTATAGTATTTACAATAGTTTACATTTTTGGCTCGAGGGGTCCTGACCCAGGTTCGGAGGTTCAAGGTTTGCCAACAAACCCCTATACTACTGGCCCTTTCGGCAGTGACCTGCTTGCGCAAGCCAAAGTCTCACCCGAAGTAGTATGGGTGGGTGTTGGAACCAGGCTTCCTCACCCTGGGAGAGGGTAGGTAAGTCAAGCAAAGCTACGTTCAACCTTATAGTGACCATATCTTATATCACAGAGCCTAGATCTATAGATTCCCTTTGCATCCATGTGCACAACAACAATGATATTCATAGTAATCAACATATCATGAACTCATATAATGATAACGCAGCTATTCCATATATTCTTGCATCAAGTGCAATAGAACAGATCCAGATCGCAGTATAAACAAGTAACACAAGTATGTTCACAGCTTAAATCAATAACACAGCAGCATATATTAATTAACCAAACATCACAGATTCACATCACAGTAATTCCAATAGATTCAAATATTCAACAATACTTCTGCATTCATTAATCCTTTAGATCTACTTACAATACCCCAAAACCCAATCTACACACACAGCAGCAGGGTCTGCACACAGTAGGACAGAGAATCTCCACGCACACAGTAGCAGGAATCCTTCTCCAACAACCCTAACCAGATCTATCAGTTCGCACTTAACATCAATCTCTATTCATTCCTCTTCCTTACAACTCAAAATTTCCTTCTATTTATAATAATCTAGCCTAAAATTTCCCACGGTCCGCAAACCATGGTTTTCGGACTCTAGGTCTACCCTTTGACCCATTACAATGCTTTCGGGGCTTTGACCCACCCCAAAACCCCTGTGCTAGACCAAAATATGCCAAAACTATACAAAACAGACTAGATTTGCAGCTTTGTAGGAGACCCCATTCCAACAGTCCCCCAACACAATCTTGTGACTTGTCCCAAGTCACTGCGGTGGTAGGTTCTTCACTTGCACATGTGCGGCCACTCTGGCCGTATAGTCATTTTATCTGATATGGTTTTAGCCAACTTCCATTGGAGTAGCCTGGTAGCATATCACCGCGCAGGGTAGCTATCCTAACAACTCTGCCATCCGTGATTTCTGTAACTATGTAGGGACCAAGCCAATGTTGTCGGAACTTCCCTGGATGCTTGGAAAACTGGCTATCATATAAGAGGGCCAATTCACCTTCCGTAAACATCTTTTGGCAAATATGTCGGTCATTCCAGGATTTATCGTGGGCCTTCTGAACCTACTGATATAAATTAGCCAGAAACGGATCCTCCTCCAAAGCCATAAGCTGCGTTAATCGCTCCTCCATGATATCAAGTTCTGCCATGTTCATGAATGCTAAGATATGTAGACTAGGAATAATATACTCCATTGGCATCACGACCTCCTTGTCATAGACCATCCTGAAGGGGGTTTTTCCTGTTAGCTTCTTGTAGGTCGTTCGGTAGGCCCAAAGAACCAAGGGTATGCGCACATACCAATCACTGCGATCAGCGTTGCAGACCTTTGTTAACGCCTGCTCCAAGATTTTGTTAAAAGCCTCAACCGCGCCATATGCCTATGGGTGATATGGTGTGCTCTTCGTATGATGTATCTGGAATTCCTCAATCAAAGCTTGGATTGTTTCATTAATAAAGTGTGTACCTCTGTCGCTCATGAGGATCTTCGGGCATCTAAATCTAGTCATGATTTGTTCAAATATGAAATGTGTAGCCGTATCTGTAGTAAAATCCTTTATTGCTTGTGTCTCGGCCCACTGGGTTACATAATCAGTGGCAGTAATACTGTAGCACGCACCCGTCTTCTTTCCTGGCGAGTTGATGGGTCTTACGAAATCAATGGCCCATTTATCAAATGCTTGTAGAGCCATTTACGGTTGAAGGGGCATTTCATGTTTGCGAGAAGGCCTTCTTGTTCATTGGCATATATCGTAGGCTTTACAATAGTCGTGGGCCCCTCTATGCAGGGTCGGCCACCATAACCCAGCTCTCAATATCTTTTGCATCGTTGCTTTTCCTATGTAGTGACCTCCTGCTACTCCATCATGAGCTTCTGCCAAGATAGCATGCCTTTCATGGTCCAAAACATATCACCACAACATTTCATCAGCTCCCATCTTATATAAATGACCTGCAATGATGGTAAAATCCGCTGCTCGGGTGATTATCTCTTTCTTCTGGTGTACCAAGTACTCTGGAGGTGCCACCCCAGTAGTTAAGAACTGAATGATATCCATGAAGTGTGCATCCACTACTTTAATAGCAAAGAGCTGCGCATCAAGCAATTCTTCCTCCAGGTTGGTTCTCTCTTCACCACTCTCTATCCAGGACAAGTGGTCTGGCCCAACATTCAACTTTCCCAGCTTGAAGATGATTTCAAAGTCATGTTCCTAAAATAGTAGCAACCATCAGCATATTTTCCCTCCCAACACAGGCTTATTGACCAGGTACTTCAAATCTAAATGGCTTGTGAACATTTTAAAGTGTCCTCCTAATAGATAATGCCGATACTTCTGCAACGCGTAAACCATATCAAATCCCTCCTACTCTATGGTGGAGTAGCTGTGTTCCGCACTTGAGAGTTCCCTACTTGCAAAGGCGAATGGGTGGTCAATGTATCCTTCTCTTGGCTATGTAAGGACAGACTCGAGAGCAATGCCCGGTGCATCGACGTGAACATGAAATACCTTCTCCCAATCGGGAAAGATGAGAATAGGCGTCGAGACCATTTTTTCCTTAAGTAACTCAAATTTCTGTTGACACTCATCATTCCAAAAGAGCGAACTATCTTTCTTGAGAAATTTTTCCATAGGGGTCTGTTGACGGGAAAATCTGTCCCGGCCAACAGCAGGGGATCTCCCCGATAAAAGGTCCCAATTAGACCTTGAACTGTTTGGACTAGGGATCCCGCCTGGGGTGTGGGTCCGGCTACCACTGATTTCTACTTTTCTTTGGGTCTCGCGTAAACTCTATAAAACAGTGAATACACACCTAATCGACTGATACAAGACATATGCTTGATGCATTAAATTTACATGCAGCACTATGAGTAGCAAGAGGAAATAATAAACCATGAAGACCGAAGGAAGTGTTGTTAGCAACACTTCATTAGGGTCATGCTTGTAGACTGTTCTGACCGCAAAGGAAACAATTTCTCACAGCAAGAACACCCTTCACTTCCTAAAAGTTTAAATGATAACACAAACGCAGATAAACAAAGTCATCAACATTCGCTAAGAAAGGGAAATAAACTCAACCACCATTAACATACTCAGCAAACTGTTATGCAACTGTGATATGAATTCAAGATGCAGTTCCATTAATCTAAAGATATTCAGAAACTGAATATATAATACTCAAGAGTGCTCATACATAAAACAACACCAGATCCACAAAGGGATTTTACAAAATTCTTGTATTCATCATTAAATGTATAATCTAGTGGTAATACAATGTACTCCTCTCGAGTCCCAAGCCAAAGATCCTTTTACAAGCTCCCGAAGGAGTATTTATAAAACAAAACCTGCCCTTTGGGCTTCCTTGACCTTTCATCTTCCTGACCGTTGGGTTGCCTTGCGACCTAGTCCTTTTTGCAACCTGTGACCTGAGCCGCTGTTGCGACCTGCGACCTGGCTGCTGTTGCGACCTGCGACCTGACTGGGTCGCAGGGTCGCAATTTGTAAGAAAATGAGAGAATGCGACCTTGCGACCTTGCGACTAGGTCGCTGGGTCACGAGGTCGCAAAGGCAGAAAAAATAAATAGATGCGACCTTGCGACCTTGCGACTAGGTCGCTGGGTCGCGGGGTCGCAAAAGGTGGGAAAACCGAAGATATGCGACCTTGCGACCTTGCGACTAGGTCGCTGGGTCGCGAGGTCGCAGAAGGTGGAAAAACCGAAGATATGCGACCTTGCGACCTGAGCTGCTGTTGCGACCTGCGACCTGGCTGTTGTTGCGACCTGCAACCTGACTGGGTCGTGGTGTCGCAAGTTGTAAGAAAATGAGAGAATGCGACCTTGCGACCTTGCGACTAGGTCGCTGGGTCGCGAGGTTGCAAAGGCGGAAAAACTGAAGAGATGCGACCTTGCGACCTGGGTAAATGTGAGACCTACGACTTGCCCAGATTATGCGACCTTAGAGCTTCGGTCATCCCTTCTGCATTTCTCTTTCAGATATATCATAACCTTGTTCTCCGGAGGCCAGCCTTAGCCCTAGACATATGAGACAACAGCCTCTATTTGCCGGTGATGTTGAGCATCCACATAACACGAGGTTTTTGAGGTTGATTTGAAACACAGCTTCGCATCCTCTGGAGAGAGCTAGTAATCTTCTTAATTTGGATGGGCATTACTGTTTCCTTGTATTACCTACAAGACAATAGAATAGATCAGCATCTTCTCACATAACCTGCAGATAAGCGAATTAAATCAGCCATGTGTAACCTGTTAAATCAGCCTCATGCATACAAATATTTTATGCATGTTGAGGAAATAATAAATATATAAACATAGATGCATAAAAGGTATATTGGCACATAAAACCAGGAGATTTTAAATATCAGCTTGGACTCCTGCATAGTCCTGGATAAAGTGAGTATTGCAAAGCAGGAGGCTTCCTTAGATTGTCTCCAGGTACACTGCCATGAGTAAATCGGAATGTGGCTGTTAAGTGTTCAATATCACCCGCTTCGCTGTAGAGAGGACGAACTTTCATCGTTGCATCCAACTTGAAATTCTCTGTTTATTGAGCTCGGGTTTCCACGTGCTATGCGGGGCACCTTTCAGGTTCATTTCACCTTTTACCACATCGAAGTCAGCTACTCATAAGAAGATGTCCAATACGCGTTTCAAGAATGCAACTCTATGTTCAGATGGGTGTGGGCGTTTGCCATCTGAGGGAGGTCGCACTTTGGGGCGACTCTGCGACCTCTAGACGGTTGTGACCTCCTCCTTGTCGTCTCAACATTTGGAGTGATGCGTTTCAGCTCCTATCGTGGAAGTCATCTACACGTTCCAGTACTCTACTTTCTTTTCTCTGTCCAGCGATGCATTATAGTCGCATCACCACCTCTTTCATATGCATCGACCTGTCTCTTTTACTGTGTCTTGTTCTGGTGCATCGCACGATTATTGACATTCCGCTTCCATGGTGAGCAGCTCATTCCTGCATGAGCTTGCAATAGAAAATGCACTGAATGAATTCACGTGGGATGTGATGATCCAGTTTTTCAGTACCCTTGGACAGAAAATTTAGCTCTGCGAAGACAGCTGGTTGAGATCAGTAGTGGCATTATCGCAAATTCAGCTTCCACGGACTATGAAACGATAATTGCTTTCTAAATGGGACCAGCGCAGGTTACTAATAGTAGATTTGAAGCGTGATTGTCTCCTGGAATATTGTTGTCGAGGCTGCAAAAATCAGATCTTATTCGCCCCTCTGAAATGTAGCACAGCATGCCGTTTATGGCGCTGGCTTCTCGGCCCACGACTACAGTTTGTAATGCATTCGCCTTCAGTATTGATATCTTTTCATACTTACTCGAAACGCGAGGTTCTTTTGTGATGTTGCCGCATAAATTTTGGGATAGCCACGTGGAAAACTCCACCTTGCGGCTTTTTGACTGTCAACATACCATACTACAACGTTGCCGCTGTCAAACGTAAATTTTTTTTCGTTACATACGTGCGTCCGCTCCAAAAGTTTCGTCGTAGCTTAAAACTCCATCACCGTAGAACTTGCATCCATTAGCACACGTCGACGTAGTTCTTTCCCACGCTTTAATTGAAAGGTTTGACCGCCACGCGTACATATAACTTCTACGTTTGGCTCCATGCAACTTAAACAATTGACCGTTCAATCTCGTATGGCGCCATGTGGAAACGTGAAAACTGAACGTTGGCTCCATGCAATGTGAAAACTGAACGTTGGGCTCCATGCAACTTAACGCGACTTTATACTATTGAACACACGATTTTGTACCGCTGAATATTGTATTCATATATCTGCTCCATAACATTGACCGTAAGCTGGAAAAGCCTTCAAACCTTTGCTTAAAACATAAGTTTTGATTAATTTATCCGCTCAACATGTTTTACCATAGGTCACCACTCCACCATAAAAAATATTTGAGCTCAATTAATGCATTTGATATAGTTCTGATCCATGTTCTTATATGGCTCTAAAACTATATGTTGGCGCCTTGTCTTGGATATATGGATGTGCGCCTACTTATAAAACTTCCACATAGTTTGCTTCACCATCACATATGATTTTGGTGCCTTGGTTTAATTGTACAATGTTTAGAATCATTTGCTTTGGCTAACCCCATAACTCCTTGCTCGATTCATTGCATTGATCTCATCAATAAAGATAATACATGGTGTAGACTTCCTGGCTTCCAGGAGACATGCTTCTAGCTCTTGAAAGCCCAACACCAACAAACATCTTCATGAAATCCGAGCCACAAATTGAAAGAAAAGGGGGACTCCTGCTTCCCCTGTTGTAGCTTTTGCCAAGAGAGTTTTCTCTGTGCCAGGAGAACCCATTAAAGGGCACCTTTTGGAATTTTGGCTCCTAGCTCTTGGTACTTTTAGGATGTTAAGAAAATGCACGAACTCCATGATCTCTGCTTTGCTTCATCACAACCAGCTACATTCTTAAATAATACCTAGTCCTTTGAATTTTATCTAACCTCGTCACATTAGCTTTGCCGATGTTAAAGAGTCCACGACCACCTTTGCCCCCAGGTCCACCTATATCCGAACCACTTTTCATCCTTCGCCCAAAGTAAATAAGAGACCCCAGTCATCAATAATGTAGGCGCAAATCTCAACAACTCTTGGTACCTGACCGTTCTGAAACATATGTTGCAGGAACATAATCACGAGGACCAATACCCAACGCTTCCTGTGCATCCTCCAACTTCTGCTCAAAGGGTTCAACATTGTCAATATTAAAAGAATACTTATGTTGGCTGCCACCCTCGGAGGGGTCCGTCTGACATGTATCTCTACATCACTGCTTTCACTCTGGGTAGAATTATTTGGTGAATTTCGAACATAAACTTTAGCTAGAGATTTGTTTGCAATCAAGATATGGTCGACAAGCCCAGGTTCAAAAAGTGTATTTCATGAATTCTTGAAAACTAATCTCTTCATATGTAGGAGGCTTAATCTTATTTCCCTCGATGCCATGACAATCATTGATGAGTTTATCAGTCGTGGGATTGACCTGTATAAACAACATAACGTTAATTAGTTTACAGTTATTATTTGCGAATGGTGCCCCTAGATAAATTATATGGGACCGACGAACATAAGAGACGTATTTAAACAACGTGCTTAATGACCCATGGCGAGGGAGTTGTTAATGTATATCCTGAGTGCACGGAAAGCTCTTATTCGAACGTATGTTGGGTGGTCCCTCCCTCACATGGCGCGATTGCAGCAACAACATCTGATCATGATGGTGAGAAAACTCATGAGGGTTTGGGGATAGGTCGCTAGGATGTCACTGGCTGCAATTTTGGTGAAAGACCTTAACGACAAAGCGAGCAGAGGGGGACCCGAAATTTTAAATATACCCAAAATTTTGGGTGGTGTTGTAGCGGCTACAACAGGGTCGTGATCAGTGCATAGCCTTGAATGAATTTCCTATAGTAGCCCATGTATCCAAGGATTGAGCGTATCTGCTTCTCCGTTGTTGGTACTGGAAAGTTTATGATAACTGCGATTTTGGCAGGGTCCACCATCAATCCTTGCCGAAAAACTATGTGGCTGAGCAAGATTCCAAAAGGTACACAAAAGATACACTTCTTGATATTTAGGGAAATCTGGTGCTTTCGGCAGGCATCCAACATCATGTGCAGGTTTGATACGTGCACCTTCACCAAGCCAAATAAATTCCAATCATCGAAATACACCTCCAAGAACTTATGGATCAACTCCTTGAATACTGTGATGACGACCCACGAGAAGAGGCATTATTGAGACCAAAAGGCATGACAGTATACTGAAAATATCCCCACTCAGTGGTGAATGTGGTTTTGTTGCGGTCCTTAGGTGCGATTCTGATCTGATGGTATCCTGAGAACTCATCCGTGAAAGAGTATGCTTCCTGGCCACCCACGCTATCCAAAATTTCATCTGAGAATGGTGTAGGGAATGGGTCATGGGCGCAGGCATTATTCAAATTGCGCAGATCCATGCAGATATGAATCTCCCCCTTAGCCTTTTTCTCCTGAACCACCATCGGACTGACCCAGTCTGACTGTTCAATAGGTTCGATGATACCTGCAGTGAGCATTTTATCAATTGCTTCCTTGACCTTATACTTATACTTGGGGTTCAGCCTATAGGGCCGCTGCTTCACAGGACGCGCATCTGGTTTGAGAGTGATATGCATGACCCCTAAGTCTCCCGTGATCCATTTTAGCTCTGAAAACTTTTTTGGGAACAAGTCCTGGTATTCTGTGAGTAGTTTGGCCACTTTTCCTACTGTGTCCTCATCCCAATAGTCCCCAATCTTAGCCAACTTAGGGTGCTCTTCCATCCCAATGTTGACTTCGCGCAACTTGAGAGGCTTAGTGAAATCTACCTCTTGCAGTGGGGGTCCTGAAACGACGCGCTCCTCTTCCAACTCTGGGATAGAGACAGACTGCAGATCATCTTCACCTTCCTCCCTCGCCAAGCTGTGGCAGTCAACAATATCCTGCATCTGGATTTCCCAAATCGGCTCTTCTACAATCTTCAGAGCGCCAGATTTTCCAAAAACAAATGTATCTATGTCCTGCAGAGCTTCGTCAAGCACCTTGGAACCCCCTATCATTCTGAATGTTCCTATGAATTCATTCTTCAGAGTTTCCCAATGGCGGGTGCATTGATGTAGCTCTTCATCCAGGTACCATGTAGTAGGGATTGGACCCAAAGAATGAATGAATAAGTGAACCCATTCTTCTGTAGTTCAGTCACCCCATGTCTTTCTCCATGCAACCATGTGTTTCCATGGATCCCCTGGGCCAAGGAACGTCTCGACCCATACCTCTGTCAGAGTCCCAAATCACAGGAGCATCATGCCCCGACAATCCTCCCACTCCTGGAACGCTTCCTCATGTGTCTCCCACCAGCGAGTAGGTGTTCCACACATGGCTAGCTTAAGGGCCCATAGCCTTCGTTCCTGTGGAACCTCAGCTTCGAATGCTCGTAAAAATGCCTTAATATTACTAGAACCATCGAAATAGGGTAGGTCTCTTACCTCTGAGGAAATTCAGAGGAAGTCCTTTATGACACAAAGGCATTGCAGCGCAGAGACTTCCTGTAACCGATTTTTCCAGTTCTCCATCTCCCCATCGGAGTCGAAGAAACATTCACTATCCTTTTCCCAACAGAGTATTCCTTCAGTCGTGGGGTTGATCCAATCCTCGTCCTACACAATTAGCTTATAAATATGATCCACACCCTCTTCATCGTGCACCAGCTCAGTGTATTGTTCGCCTTCCACAGGATCTAATGGCACTATCACCCTTGTACCGTTATTCTCAAACACCATGCTTATATTTTTCAAGTTAATAATTCCTCCGATATCGATGGCCCAATCCAAGCTCGGGAGTGCAGGATATGGGTCCGCATCTTCTATGATCTTAATTACCTCAAATTCCACCTGGGCCTTTACTCCCGCGATATCCACCACGATTTTCGATAGTCTCCCCAAGGGTATAATATTTTGCTGATTAGCCATGCGCATCTGGATAGTGGACCATTCCAACTTAGGTTCTCCCATTCATTTCCAAGTCTGTTTAGGTAATACATTAGCATCTGACCCGAGGTCCAAAATAACCTGATCCATCTCATAATCATCGATCTGTGCAGTCAATCGAATCTCCCTACCAGTGCATTTCTTATATCTGTATAGTTTGTGCACATCCTTGATTTCCAAAGGTAGGCTAGGTCATGTTGGGCAGCTATCTATCAATGCCTGAAAATTCTCTACAGCTGTTGGGTAGTGCAACAACTTCATACATGCCTGTAAAAAGGGCTTGATCTCCTCGTCCGCCTTAAGGTTCGCAGGTGTCTGAGAAGTAGATTCCTCTGCCTTAGCAAATTCTTTGTGAGCTGCGATAAATGTTTCTTTTTCCTTACTTAGGTCCAAACCCTCTTGTTTGATAACATCTTGTCGGATCAGAGATTCAGTCACAGCCTTCTCCCTAGGTCCTCCGTTGGCCATTCCACTATGCGTTACGACATTTACGCTCGGATATTTGTCTCACAACTCAGCCTTAACCCTCTGCACATTCCGTGTAGGTGTTGGCTGCTTCTCCTGCATTTTTTCTATCAATATTGGATAGTCTTCGATTGCATTGATTGCATGATCCAACTGTCTGTAGTACCGGTAGGACTGCCTCGTAGGATTCGAGCAGTCTCTCACAAAGTGCCCGACCTCTCCACAGTTATAACATACTAGCTGCCCTCGTTCCTGACCTGTGCTTATGCCCGAGCCTCCCCCCTGCCCCTGGCTGGGGAGCCACCTATGCCTACGGGGGACCTTGGTGATGCAGGGTCTGATTGTACCCTATATAAGTTTCCACGATCGATCATCAAATCATATGTCTGGAAGTTCTGTTCATCATGTCATACCGATCTACAGAACCTACACCATTGTTGTTTTACCTCTGGGACATACACAGCAAGGCGGGGGTAGTGGTTTGTATCTTGCAACCCTGCAATGCGACTATCATTGCACTACAATGCTGGCCCACTTGGCCTTGCAATTCCTCTTGGGCGCAATGGGCTAGGTCCCTCGGCCTGCATATAGTATGCTAATAGAGGACATTTATCCTTGGTGTGACCATTCACCCTCCATCGTATGCACCACCTTTCATGGCTAGCCTCTGCTCCTTGCTCTTTTATCAGGTTTTGGATCTCCGTGTGCATCGCTTCTAGCTTCCCTTGTATCTATTGGACGCCCAGCTGGGTCTCGTCTCGAGGCGCAGCTTCTAACTTCATGGAACCCTCCAAGGCTTTATCTTGTGATTCGAATGTTTGATGACCCATAGGTACGCGCAGGTGAGGCAGCAACATAGAAATGAACCATTCTATATGTTTTTTGTCATCATATTGAAATCCTCCTTCTCTGATCACCTTCTTCAATCGTTGATCAGCCTCCCACACAGACTTAGAAGGCCCTTGCTTGAAATATTTTAGATCAACCACTATTTGAGAGTAGGATTTAGGCTTCTTGAATTGTTGTTTCAAAGCATTCTTAATCTCCTCAATGGTTGCATTCGCATGCTGGCTGATGTATCCCATGTACCAGTCCAAATCTCTCCCTTCAAAGGTAAGGGATAGTTGTGCCCACTTCACCAAATCACTAGCTACATTCTGTGCGGTCCATACCAATCCTACGACAAACCAGAACTGATCCAAGTCTTCATCCCCCACACCCTTAAAAGTCGGCAACTTCATGTGCACAACCATGTCGTCTTCTGGCAGTGGCAGAGGTGTAGGTGAATTCTTACTCCTATGCTAGTTTGAAAGTAGTGTGCCGGGAGGAATCTGCATAGCTGCTTCCCTTACCGGGGACTGTAGATAGACCTATCTCCTTCTTGGTTGGTTCGATAGTACTTGCCACTTCGTTTCATACTTCCGTTCAAGTTAGGGGTCATTCATTCGGTGTGGCTACACAAGATACTCTTTTCGCACAGTAATATCTTAATCAGCAATGGTAAGGTCTTTACCCCGGAAACCCTTGAAGAATATTCTCTCTACTTCAGGTTAAGATACAAACTAATCGATGGAAAAATTTTTCATGAACCCTCCTAGCACATTATCCACCCAGTGGTCCACCGTGCGAGTGATGGTGTTATCAATCTTATCTAACTGCTGGATCAATTCGGGGGTCCATTACATGACCCATTCGTCCTTCCAACACTTCTGAAATTCGGCCAACCTCGCGAGCCACTCCTAGAGCATGATTGAAATTTTTACAGAGAATATCTCGTAGATCTCTGTGAAAATATACTTATTTTTCCACTCCTCAGTGGTCAAGTTCCTACTTCAGTTCTCTTTCACTATGAATTCCTAAGCTTGCTGTTCAAACCATTCATCAATTTCTTTTCTTTCAGGTTTCCAGTATGGCCTTGGCATTACCTGATCCCTCTCTCAAAATGCTCCAGGTCCCGGAAACGGAACCATTTTTTGGCTCGAAGGGTCCTGACCCAGGTTCGGAGGTTCAAGTTTTTCCAACAAACCCCCATACTACTGCACCTTTCGGCAGTGACCTACTTGCGCAGGCCAAAGTCTCACTTGAAGTAGTATGGGTGGGTGCTAGAACTAGGTTTCCGCACCCTGGGAGAGGGTAGGTAAGTCAAGTAGAGCTACGTTCAACCTTATAGTGACCAGATCTTATATCACAGAGCCTAGATCTATAGATTCCCTTCGCATCCACGTGCGCAACAACAATGATATTCACAGTAATCAATAAATCATGAACTCATATAACGATAACGTAGCTATTCTAGATATTCTTGCATGAAGTGCAACAGAACAGATCCAGATTGCAGCATAAACAAGTAACACAAGTATGTTCGTAGCTTAAATCAATAACACAGCAGCATATATTAATTAACCAAACATCATAGATTCACATCATGGTAATTCCAATAGATTCAGATATTCAACAATACTTTCCCATTCATTAATCCTTCAGATCTACTTACAATACCCCAAAACCCAACCCACGCACACATCAAGATAGAGAATCTCCGTGCACACAGCAGTAGGAGTCCTTCCCCAACAACCCTAACGAGATCTATCAGTTCACACTTAGCAACAATCTCTATTCATTCCTCTTCCTTACAACTCAAAATGTCCTTATATTTATAATAATCTAGCCTAAACTTTCCTACGGTCCACAAACCGTGGTTTTCAAACTCTAGGTCTACCCTTTGACCCATTACAATGCTTTCAGGGCTTTGAGCCACCCCAAAACCCCTGCGCTAGACCAAAATATGCCAAAACTATAAAAAACGGACTAGATTCGTAGCTTTGTAGGAGACCACATTACAACATACCCATATACACATTTTATCAACCAAAAAATAAAAGGATATGACACCTACATATGTATCAAGGGAATCAAGAGGCTCACACCTTCACCCTCGAAGTAGTATTAGGATTCACTTCCTTCCCACAAAGTCCAAAATCCACTGCCAATGTCAAAGTATGAATCCATTGTCCAACACTACAATCCTATGCTAGTGTAGCCTTAGTGAATAGTTACCAACTCATTGTTCCAGGGTACACTCCCAATGTGCATCTGATTCCATCTGGAAATGCTAATGACCAAAACAAATCCCTCCCCCTTGGGGGACACCATCCTCGGTGATGAAAATAAAATGTACTTCCTATGAAGCTCTATAACACAGTTCATTACAGTATTTTACAATGAATAACCTACTCAAAATAAAAAACCATCATGACAATCATACTACGTACTAGAACTTTAAAACAAAACTCATTACGGTATTTACAATAGTATACACATATACACATTTTCTCAACCAGAAAATAAAATTATATGATGCCTACATCTGTATCAAGGGAATCGATAGGCTCACGCCTCCACCCTCAAAGTAGTACCATGATTCACTTCCTTCCCACGAAGTCCAAAATCCACTGCCAAGGTCAAAGTATGCATCCAATGTCCAACACTACAATCTGTGAAAATTTCTGAAAGTTACTCTATGAAGAAATATATTGTTAAATTTGGTTATACTTCTCCTACTTAAACAAGTTATTAATGTTGAAATATTCAGATTAATATCGAAGTAAACACATAAAAAAATTTCACTGATTCAGATCTAAAATAGAAAAGTACATGCACAATAGACAAAGTGACACACAATATTTTCTAGACAATTGTCCCCAGAAAAACCCAATGCGGGAAAACCAGTCTTACAGCTACTGGAGGGTTTATATTATTCAATATTTTTCTAAATACAACAAATCTGGGCACCACAATGGTTAAACTGATAGAGAAAAATATAGATTTGTATCTAACCTACTATTCTGAAGCTAAAAACTTGATTGATCCACACCCTCAAATGGGATTTACAAGACTCATCCAAATTTTGGCCCTAGAAACCCCATTGTTGCCCTTGAAGCCCCTGCGTCAACCAAGTTAGCCTCTTTGTGCCTCTGTGCAGTCCTGGAGAGGTTTGTGTAACCCCATAATGGGTGATGTAAACCCTATGCTTCCCTAGAAGGGTCTCTGCGTAACCCAAATGATTCCCCTACTTCCCAGCACTGCCCCAGAAGGGACTGCGTAGCACCTATGTAGCTAAAGCTGCCCTCTGCGCTACGCAGCTGTTGTTGCCTCTGCTTCTCTGTGTTGCCTTTGGATGCTACTCTTTGCCTCTTGCTAATTCTTGGCACTAGGATCAGACCATCCCCTTAACAAACACTACCCCTCTTTGTAGCTGAAACACTTATGAAAATTCTTAGCAAACCCTGCCCTATAATTTTAGCTTAGTCTTAGTGCTATGCCTCTGTGTGTGTCCTCCAAATGAACCCAAGACTTTCCTTTGTGCTTTCTCATTGGGAAACCAGGGACCATGATCAGATCTTGAATCAATGGCTAATATTAAAAGAAATCTTGATTCGTGTGACTTAAGACAATTCCATCACATGTTTAAATTAATCACCTTTAATAATTTAATTTTCATAACTTAGACTTAGGGTCGTTAATTAAAATTATTAATTTATTAATTATCTCCCATATTGGATGGAATTTCCCAAATCCCTTTCTCGGTTTTGGATATCTCATGTACTCTATTCCCTCCACAATTTTTGGGAGCTAGAGCACATTCGATGCTACCCCAGCACTCAAGAAAACTCAACTCTCCCTCTTAGCGAGGAATGTTCTCTAGTACAACTCTTCTTCACCCCAAAGCTCTACACTGATCTCTGGTGTGGGTCTTTGCACTGATACTAGACCTACTGTTCTTCATCACTGTGTTTTTGCTTCCATTCTGTATTGTTGCCCATGACGCCACCACCGCCACTGCCACATCTGTACTGCATCTCCCTCTCAATCTATTGCATCATGCTGCCAACTGTTGCATGACATCTTCAATTGCTGAGAGAAGCAACTGAAACCCCTGCCCAATATTTGACAGACAAGTCAGTTGGGCTGCATCCTCATCACTAAAGCTCCATCAGCCGCTGATCTGTGCTGTCATCTGGAGGATGATGCACAAATACAACTATGCATTGCGTAAGCAGACTCCCTCTGCACTGTTGAAGTCACATCAACCCCTTGTGCTAAAATCTTTCACACTGCTATTGCGTTACGTTGTCCTCTTGAAGCCTCCACGTTGTTGTAGCTATGCTCTACGTAAGTAGCTTGGCTCAGCGCTGTTGAAGTCACATTAGCCCCTACGCTAATTTTGTATCTACACTACACTACTCCCTTCATCTTTCAGCTCCACCTCTGCTCCATCTGTGATTCTCTACACCAAGTGCTCCACTTGCCCTGTTATTGCCTTAAGGCTCCCGTAGGTCAGATGTGATCCAAGAGATGAGTTGCTCAAGGATCACGCCACCACTCTGTAGCTACTCTATAGATCCATGTCGCCCCACTTTTGTCGTTCATGATTACTCATGGCTACGTCATCTTCTGACCCATTGTCCACCATAATAGCCTTGGAAGTAGAAGCTTCCTTTTCCTTCTTCTTCTTTGGAAAATTGCTGGCGAAATTTCCTAGTTCGCCGCACTGGAAACACTTGATCTTGGATAGATCATACTTCTTCTTCCATTGTTGCCTCTTTGATGCCAAGGCTGCATCATCTTCATCTTCCTTCTTCACCTTACTGGATCCCGTGTTGTACTGCTTCTTGGTGAATCTGTGGAGTTCTTCTTGATGAAGGATTGCCCACATATTGTCCCAATTGGGAAGGTCTAATCTGCCCAAGACACTTTTGACAAAGGTTTCCCACTCTTCTATGACCGCATTGAGTGAAATCCTTACCATCACCTCATCCTCCACCTTTTCTCCCATGGTAGACAATTGATCTATGATCATATGTAATTTGAAGAGGAAGGGCTCTATTTCTTATCCCGTGGTCATCATGAATGACCGCAACTAATTCTCCAGAAGAATTTTCCTTTGGATGGAATTCCTCTCATATAGGGTTGTTAAAGCCTTCCAGATCTCATTATTTGTTTTATTTTCGGCTATATGTGGAACAATATTGTCCTTAACCCCATCCATTATGAAATGTTTGGCATGTGCCACAACTTCCTCATGCTTCTTCAGGAGATCTGCATTGGTCGGCGTGGCTAATACCTTTTCTGCATGGTCTCTTAGACTGTATGCCTCCATGACTACCAGGATTCTGGCCTTCTAGACTGCAAATTTGGATAGGCTGTCCAACCTATCCTGATTATGTAGTCCGTGAGGTGCCATCTGTTCATATCTACTCTGTCAAAACAAATCTTCCTCTCCCTGCTTCTCTACTGAAGCTCAAATCTAGGGTCCTTGGTGAAAGGAACCCTATACTCCCTCTGAAAACTTATTCCTCTCTTGGAAATCCTCCAAATCAACAAAGAAATAGCTCTCTTCGATCCACGGATTGATCTGCAGATTTATTTAGCTAGAAACCCTATGAGAAGTTGATCTCCTCTCGCTCTTTGTCTCCCAGTTCTTAAGCTAAATTCTGAATATTCAGAAATTTAACCCCATCAGCAACTTCTGAACTTCTATAGCTCTGCTTTCATCACTTCTAAATTTGACAACTTCATATTTTTGTTACCCTACCTGGCCTCTGTGTGAGCAGACAATCCCAACGCTGCCTCTGCACTGCCTCTGTGTAGTAAGTACATGGGCCTACATGGAGACTGCGTAGGATTGCGTCACCCTGACCTCCGCGTGGTTCTGCTCCCTATGAAATTGTGTTGTCCCTTTAGATATGGATTTCTGTTGTTTTTGCTACTCTCTCTAGAGTTTTTTGCAACAATATTCTTTAGATTTCTGCTAGTGACCCTGCTAGATCTGAAATCTCTCTGATACCATGTGAAAATTTTTGAAAGTTACTTTATGTAGAAATATACTGTTAGATCTGGTTACACTTCTCCTAATTAAAGAATTTATTAATCCTGAAATATTTAGATTACCATCGAATTAAATACATAACATACTTTCATTGATTCAGATCTAAAACAGAAAAGTACATGCACAATAGACAAAGTGACACATAATATTTTCTGGACAACTATCCCCGGAAAACCCCAATGTGGGAAAATCGGTCTTCTAGCTGCTGGAGGGTTTATATTATTAAGTAGTTTTCTAAATACATCAAATCTGGGCACCACATTGGTTAACCTGACATAGAAAAATATAGATCTTTAGCTAGCATGTTGTTCTGAAGCCAAAACCTTGACTGCTCCACACCCTCAAATGAGATTTACAAGACTCAGGCAAATTCTAGCCCTAGAAACCCCAGCGCTGCCCCTGAAGCCCCTACGTCAGCCTAGTCAGACTTTAAGTGCCTCTGCGCTAACCTGGAGAGGTCTATGTAGCCCCAGAATGGGTGATGCAGACCCTATGCTACCCTAAAAGGGTCTCTTCATAACCCAGATGGGTCCCCTGCTGCCCAATGCTACCCCAGAAGGGACTGCGTAGCACCTGCATAGCTGAAGTTTCCCTCTGCATTGCACAACTGTTGCATAACTGTTTTTGTTGCCTCTACTTCTCTACGCTGCCTCTATATGATGCTCTCTGCCTCTTGATGATTCTTGGCATTGGGATCAGACCATCCCCTTAGCGAACATTACCCCTCTCTACAGTTGAAACACTTTTGAAAATTCTTAGCAAACCCTACCCTAGAATTGCAGCTTAGTCTCAATGCTCTACCTCCGTGTGGGTCCTTCAAATGACCCCAAGCCTTTCCTTTATACTTTCTCAATGGGAAACCAATGACCATGATCAGATCTTGAATCGGTGGGTAAAATTAAAATAAATCTTGATTTGTGTGACTTAAGACAATTCTATCACATGTTTAAATTAATTACCTTTAATAATTTAATTTTCCTAAGTTAGACTTAGGGTCCTTAATTAAAATTATTAATTAATTAATTATCTCCCAAAGTGGCTGGAATTTCCCAAATCCCTTTCTAGGTCTTGGATATCTCATGTACTCTAGTCCCTCCACAATATTTGAGAGCTAGAGCACATCCAATGCTACCCCAACACTCAAGAAAACTCAACACAATCTTGTACTAGTGTACCCTTAGTGAACAGTTACCAACTCGTTGTTCCAGAGAACACTCCCAATGTGCATTTGATTCCACCTGGAAATGATAATGACGAAATAAAATCCATCCCCAAACTTCCCTTCTCTGCTACATAGTCCCTTGGGAAATTCGATAATCCCCTTTTGTGCAGTCACTCACTTTCCAAGTTCCCCGACATCCCCTATCGTGGGTGATCCATCCATTGGCAAGGCTTCCTTGCATCAGAAGATACGGAAGCCAAGGAGCATCCCTGCCTTAAAACCATCATGTTGGTCATAACATGATCATGGAAATCAATGGAAAATATTGGGTATCAGTGTCCCACAATGGCCCTTCTCGTAAAGCGCTTTACCAGCATATTTATGCCTATTTCAATTCCTTTTGTGGACAATGCTAGTTCTTGTAGTCGGTTTCAACTACCCAACCCGGGAATTACATGCTTTCATGTACCAAGCACATAATTTCCATTATATTCAAAACAGCTTTAAATAATACCTCATTGGTAGCTCATCAATAAGGTGTAGTTGCAATTTTGTTCACTTCCTGTCACAATAAGTCAAACTAGTTATTTGATCAAATAATAATGTATAGACATATCACATATGTTTATCCCAAAATGAAACCATCATAAATCAAAATCATGAATTGCATGAAATAATCATAAACCATAATCATAAATCACATGTAACCACCATAAGTTATAATCATAGATCACATGCGTAATAAAACTGAAATAAAATATTGATACTTATCCTTTAGTCGATGTTAGTGTGAATTCTAATCGCAAACATACGAAAAAAACTCACTTTAGCTATGCATGATAAACAACCCTAACATCAAATATGTCTTTCAATTTCCTTAGATATGTAGTTAGTGATCAGAATAAATGCTACAAAATCCATATCTATGCAGTTAAAGATAGTAAACAACAAATAATAAGCAAGAGTTGTTCCATGCATCTAATGAACAAGACAAGAATTTTTAAAGAATTTTTTGTATTACAACACTTGGGAAGGGAACATAGAAAGATGTTACCAGTCCCTCTCAATGGGATGGGTTCTTATATGTGCTCAATGCTTCAGATCTAAGATCTCTCTCTCTTGATGCTGCAGAAAACCCAAACAAAAATGGAACTCAAAGGGATCTCACAAGAAAAAAGTAGAAAAATATGACAATGATGGGAGGATCAAAGTTAGGAAAAAAGTATAGATCAAGAGTGATCTCTAGGCAACAAAAGGTAGTGAATGAATGGAAAAACCCTTCTATTTATAACAAAATATTGAGTTAGTCTAGATATTGGTGCATAATTAAAATATTATTAACCAAATCTAGATCCAAATTTTATGGAATATTTTATTATTTTGTTGGAGGGAAAAAGAATTTGAATTTGGTCAAATCCCTTTATTTAGAAGTAATAAATAATCAAATGATTTATTTATTATTTTAAAAATGTGGATAAGTAATAATTAAATAAATAATTATTTATTAAATTATTTATAAATGATTTAGTCAAATTTAACAAGGAATATTGGACGAACGGTAAAAAAGATACGCTCTGCAACAATCGAGCACACAAAGATTGGCTCGGCTCTGAGACAGCGCAGACCCCAGACAGTCAGGTCAGATTAGCAGGATCACCATCGATCATAATGGAAAAACCCGGTAGGACCTCGATCCGATCTGAGCGTTGGTAATTCAGCAATTGCATGCGTTGACCACTGCTGCATGCGCTAAGCCTGCATGCAAGTAGACATGGATCCCGGAAGGGATGCTGATATTATTTTACCCATGCCAGAACTCGTGGCATTTCAAAAACTAACAGCAGGAGCTAACAAAAGAAAATTGACAGAGTTGCAACAGAAATTTGTAAAAAAATTGGATTGCATGCCTTCAGTTGAGTTACCAATTGAAGAGACATGCAGATCAGCTCTCAATCTAGCTGACAGAGGGTTAATTGGCCAATTTACAGGCCTCTGGCCTTCACCCAAAGCAGTTCAGGAATGGGTGCAAAGAAACTGGGCTCCACTAATCTCCGAAGGGATTAAAAGCCATTTCGTTGGAAAAGGCTACTTCGTCTTCGTATTCGAAAGTGCAGAAGACAAAAATCTCATTTTCCGCAACAGACCATAATTCATGGGGCCACGAGGATTGTACCTCAACAAATGGACCCCTGACTTCGACCCGGCTCAAGACGTGCCATCGGCTGTTCCAGTTTGGGTCCGACTCCCCCACCTCCCGCTACACTGTTGGAACCAAAAGTCGTTGCAAACCATAGGCAACTCGTTGGGAAAGTACATAGATCAAGCAGTGAGGAAAGATCAGTACTCTTGCGCACGGATCTGCGTAGAGGTAGATCTGGAAGTAGGGCTCCCGAAAGCGATAAAATTAACTATAGCAGACTGGACGCACATCCAGGAGTTAGACTACGAGCAGTTACCATTCAAATGTCGGTACTGTCACGGCTACGGTCACTTCGCAAGATATTGCAAAAAAAAGAACACAGAGGAATAGGAAAATGCAAAAGCGGAACAATGGACAATAGTGCAGAAAGCAGGATCATCGAAAAACAGAGACAAGACCAATACAAAAGAAAACAAAACCCTGCACGATCCCCAGGATTCAGGATCTGGGAAATCCAATCCCACAATAGCAGCAGAAGTACAGAACACAGATCCCAACAAGGAAGTAGAAGCAAAAGAGTCGAACATCAACAGCATGGAACAAGATCAGACTTCCCCCAGTGGAAAGAGCAAAGAGGCTGAAGGGAAAAAGGCAGCAACTCCAGAAATCTCCCCTTCTCCCTCATATGCAGACATAGCCAGGAAGAAAATAATAGATCCACTAAGCTCCTCTGAGGAAGAGACCATGGAGAGGCCTGCCAAAAGAGCAGGAAGGAAGTCACGCAGAGAAGTAAGGGAGGAAGAGGCAGAGAGACAAAAAACTCAAGGAAACCGGGCCACAATAGAAATGTCAATCGGAAGAAGCACAAGAACAAGGCCTCCAAAAGGAGGAACAAGCACCACCCCCATTAGTAAATAATGAGAATCATCTCTTGGAACTGCAGAGGATTGGGGAATCCGTCAAAATTAGAAGCAGTTAGAGACCTCATGAAAGCGGAACCAGCAGACATCCTACTGCTCCAAGAGACAAAAATTGAAGGGGACACTCTTCTAGAAATCAGCAAAAAGAAATGGCAAAATAATTCAGGAAAAACAGTGAGCGCAAGAGGCACTGCAGGTGGTATAGCCACCCTATGGAAGGAGGATCAATTCAAGCTACTCAACACACACATCACTCAGCACTGGATCTTCACTGAATTGAAACACATAACAAGTAAGTTAACTATTGCCTTATTCAATCTTTATGTACCGGTAACATATGCAAACAAAAAATCTTGTTGGCAAAACTTAAATGAATTTTTGGAACTTCAATCACCAAACAACATAATCATAGCTGGAGACCTCAATATAGTTATGAAAGGGAAAGAAAAAAGAGGTGGAAGAAGTAGCAGGGATCAAATGCTGCATGTAGTAGAAGACATAACATTACAATGGGAACTACTGGACATCAAACCAAAGAAAGGGCTATACACTTGGACAAATAACAGGACAGGAGAAGATCACATCTCAGCAAGGCTTGATAGATATCTAGTACAAAGCACTTTACTCCAGGAAAGAAGGATCATCTCCACAGATATCCTCCCAAAACTCACCTCAGACCATAAACCCATCCTTCTCTCGATGGAGGAGGAAGAGAATTTGGGCCCAATCCCATTCAGATTCAGCCCGCTTTGGAGAGAAAGAAGTGGATTTCAAGAGATAGTCAGAAAGGCATGGTCAACCTCTGTAACAGGCTCCCACAGCTATGTTTGGGAACAAAGGTTAAAGCACACCAAGAAGGCCTTGAAAGAATGGAGCAGGACTCCCATATGCACACCTAGCAGCCAAAGAAAGGAAGCAGTACAACATCTGGGAAATCTACAAAGAGAAATGGACACTGCAGATATAACAACAGCAGAACTACACAAAGAACAGGCAACTCAATGTAACACCTTCCGCTCATTCAGGACAAAAGAAGAATATTGGAGACTAAAGTCTCGGAGTCTATGGCTGGAATCCGGTGACAGAAACACCTCTTATTTTCACCGGCAATGCAGAGCACGCCTCTCTCGAAACCATATTTCAGAAATAAAAACCTCTGATGGGTCGCTTTGCAAAGGAATAGATCAAATCAAAGTGGCTACAAGCACTCACTTCCAAAAACTATATAGCAAAGGAAATGAAGCCAATAAGGAAGAAAATGAAGAGTTCCTCAAAAATATCCCATCATTGGTATCCAAGGAGGATAACAAAGCCCTTTTGAAGCAGGTCACGGAGGAAGAAATCAGCAAAATAATCTGGGCCATGGAACCCGACAAAGCGCCCGGCCCGGACGGATTCACAATACACTTTTATAGAATATGTTGGGACATAATAAAAGCAGATTTAATCAGAATGATCAGAGATCTCCTGCAGAAAGCAAAGTTGGGAGGCAACACAAACTCAACCTTCCTAGCATTAATTCCGAAGGAAACCAATCCGGAATCCTTTGAAAGGTTCAGGCCAATCTCATTATGTAATGCTTCATATAAAATAATAGCGAAGATTATAGCCAATAGAATGAAACCTCTGCTAGGCAATCTAATCTCCCCATCACAAGGAGGCTTCGTCAAAGGAAGACATATTCTGGATAACGTCATCCAAGTTCAGGAAACTATACATTCCAGCAACACAAGAAAAGAGAAAGGAATGCTGGTCAAGCTTGACATGGCCAATGCATTTGACAGAGTCAACTTGACATTCCTATACAAAGTTCTCCGAAGTTTTGGCTTCTCGGAAGAGTTCGTAGAACTAATAAAAGCCTGCACCAGCAGGCCATGGATTGCCCCACTGGTAAATGGGAGGCCAGCCAGCTTCTTTCAAGCATTGAGAGGGCTAAGGCAAGGATGCCCCCTCTCTCCCTACCTGTACATACTTCTGGCGGACACATTGAGCAGAAAGCTTGAGCTAGAAAAAACAAATGGAGATGCTCCAGGTCTGCGAATAAGGAAAGAACTGGATCCCATCAACCACGCCCTTTTTGCTGATGATACACTCATGCTGGGCGGGGCCTCCCGCAGAATAGCCAATGCATACAATTCCACATTACAAGCATATTGCAAAGTCTCAGGGGCCTTGGTAAATGAAAGAAAGAGTGCTGTCTACAGCTGGAACGTTGAAGAAGCAGAAATACAGAATGTATCAAATATATTGGGGTTCAAAGGTTATTCAAAATGGGACAAAATCAAATACCTTGGGCTGCCAATTACCCTGGGCATCAACAAGAGCGTTCTGTGGGAGGAAGTCCTGAGCAAAATCAAGACAAAAATCGAATTCTGGGGTGGGCAGTGGCTCACCCATGGAGGCAAACTCATCCTAATAAAAACAGTGCTCACTGCCCTCCCAATATACCAGGCATCGTTCTTGATGGCCCCTAAATCAATCACAGGTCAATTAAATAAGCTTTTGAGAGACTTCTTATGGCATGGAGGAAGGGGTAACCAACGAAAATTTCACTTGGTGAAATGGGATATTGTAAAACGCTCATTCAGAGATGGAGGGCTGCAGATAAGAGATGCTGAGCAAGTAAACATCGCTCTTGGATGCAAAATACTTTGGCAAATGTTCACTGATCCCAATCATTCAGCCTGCAGAACGCTCAGACACAAATATCTGCCTGGAGCATCGCTAAGAAAATTAGAAATCGCAGACAGGAAACGTGGAACTAAACTGTGGGAACTCTGCAAACGAAGTATACCAGTCTTCTGCAAGCACTTATATAGAATACCTGGAAATGGAAGTAAGTCCAAGCTTTGGACCGACAGTTTAATGGGGAACGATCCGCTGGATCAAAAGGCAGAGTACTCTGATCTGCGCTCCCTGCTAAAGGACAGAGGCATAAATCGCCTTTCAGACATCTCAGAGTGGGACGCACAGGGAAATTGGAAGTCGTGGAAGCTCAACGACATCCCAAGCCATCTAAAACAGCAAGCAAAACTCCTCAAAGATGACCTGCAAAACGCAGCTCCCGTGCACTTGAATGCAGCAGACAGCTGGGGATGGGGGTCCTCAGGTATATACTCCACTGCACACGGATATGATGCACGGAAACCTCAGCGCAATAGCAAGCAATCCCCAATCTTCTGGAAGCAAGTGTGGGATGCGATGGCGCTCCCAAAAATTATTTTTTTCTTCTGGACAGTTATGCAGAGGAAGATATTAACAGGAGAAAATATTATGAAGAGAAACATAACAGGGCCGCATAGATGCGCCCTCTGCAAACAAAATGACGAAACAATCGATCATCTATTCGTAGCATGTTCATTTGCAACAAAAGTATGGGAGCTAATCCTTCACGGATTGAACAGCGCGACACCAGCAAATCTGACAGTAGATGAACTCTTCAGGACATGGAAAGATCGATACCCCACGAGCATCAACAGCAATACACTATGGGCCAAGGTGTGGATCACAATCCCAAAATACGTTTGCTGGAAACTCTAGCTAGCTAGGAATGAACAGATCTTTAATAATGCAAGCTGGAACCCAACTACAGTAGCAGCCAAAGCAAAAGGCCTACTCCTTGAAACCTTGAGCAACCAACAGCTAAAAGATGAATCCACACTACTCCCTGCTGAAAGAAAATGGCTTGGAATATATGTATATAGAAACAGAAATCAAAGTGCAGTGAGACCACAACAAAATCCAGAGTGGAGATTAAGAGGAAAAGATGAAGAATTTCAGAGCTGGTGGCGAAAGCAAGGCATAACAACGATCTTCTTTGACGGAGCATCTAAAGGAAATCCCGATACAGCTGGTGCTGGAGGTCTTATCCTCTCTCAGGACGGATCCACCAAAGAGACATACAGCTGGGGCCTAGGATAGCGGACCAATAATCAAGCCGAAATCCTGAGTCTGCTAAAAGCCTGTCAAATAACCAAAGAAAGAGACATAAAAGAAATCCAAGTATTTGGAGACTCTGAAGTTTTGATTAAAAAAATACATATGGAAAGCAAGTTCAACGATGATGTTCTAAATAAGAACCTCCAAAGGCTCCGGATCATAATCCAAGAGTTCAACACTTTCAAATGTTATCATATTCTTAGAGAATCGAATAAGGAAGTTGACAAATATGCCAACCATGGTTGCACACTAGCTCAAGGAGAACTAAGCACAAATAACAAAGCGCCAGTTCAAAGTTGCATCCCATGACAAGAGAAAGAGATTGTAACAGAAACAGCAAGAAAAATTGTAATGAAGGCTGCTTTGGCTCCGGCCCAGTCTGATCCCATCTATATATAAAAACAATATCCGCTTCAGTTAAAAAAAAAAAAAAATTAACAAGGAATATTATTTAAATAATGTTTTAAATAATTATTCCTATAAAATAATAAGATAAATAATGATTTATCTAATTAATTTTCCCATTTTGGGTTAAATATGACCAGGAATATTAATTAAACAATGATTTAACTTATTATCCCTTGAGGAAAATTAAACAAATAAGGATTTATTCAATTATTCTCATGGAGTTTCCTATTTAGACCATAAAAAACTTAATAAATTATGGGTTTGTGTAGCCGCTACAACACCCTCCAAAATTTTGTCCCATTTAAAATTTTTGAGCCCTTGACCTTTCGATAAAGATAAAGTCTGATGCAACCTAGGCCTGGAGCCTCAAGAGAGTTCTTTCCATGCATTATCCCTTCAGAGTCTAATCCAGGGCTTGATCTCTTAACATCCAGTCGCATAGTCGTGAAAGTTGCAAACTCATAAAACCAAGAACTTTGCGACTATGGGACTGTGCGCCCTAGCGACCCAGCAACCCCTAGGTCACAAAGTCGCAAGGTCGCATGTTGCTTTAAAACTTAAGATTCGCGACCATGCGACCATGCAACTTTGCGACCTCCAGGTCGCAAGGTCGCACATCCATTAACCAAACCTGACCTACGACCCTGCGACCTGCATTAAATGACGGCACGTGAGACCCCTTTATAATAAAATGGTCGTGTAGGTAGCATTCGACCTGCGCGAAGGAGAAATAAACGCCTCTGACAAGCCAGTTGGAGCGCATTTTTTTCTGGGTAAGTTGCTTATTCCTTCTGCTGTTTCCTTTTTGATTGATTGTTGCCTTACTTGCCCTAGCCCCTTGTCTATTAATCCTCATCTTGGCCTCATTTAAACTCCTTAACAGCCCTAGTCAGAGTCTACACCTCCCCTCATGGCTTATACCTCTCCATCTCCTTCTCTGAAGCCTATCCTTTCCATAGTCTATCTCAAGCACCCATCCTAGCTACCTCGGGAAGCCTTAAGAGCCATTTTTGTCCTTTCCACTTTATGTTTTTCTTTCCTCACCATTCATCAAGACGAGATCCTTCAAAAGAGCCCTAGTGAGACCCCGCGACCCCACGACTAAGCGACCTTGCGACCCCGCGACTTGGTCGTCGAGTCGCGAGGTCGCTAAGTCACTCACAACCATTTTTTGGCCACCCTCATGACCTCGCAACCTTGCGACCCAGTCGCAAGTCGCCAAGTCGCAAAGTCGCTATCCCTTGAAGGTTTACATTGATGTGAACTAGCGACCTAGCGACCTAGTCGCCAGGTCGCTAAGTCATAGGTCTATCCATTTCCTTAGATAATAGTTGGCAGAGGTCGTAGCGACCTAAACAGAGGAGTCATTTTCAAGATTCATTGGTCTTAACATATTTATAATTATTCCATCTGTCTTATCATGGGATTTTTTCATGAGTGTGCCAGGGAACATTGAAGCCGAGCTGGAGTGTGTGTCCATCTCTTCGGCCTCAAGCGATATGGGGCCCCCAATAGTTCGAAAGAGAAACAAGACTCCTGAAATAGAAATCTCAGAAGAAGAAATTCCTCCTTCCCCTCCCACTATCTATGGAGACACTGCCTATGTGTTCGGGAAAGGGGACAAGATGAGTTGGTACTAGGTATATCAGGAGTTCACAAAGCCTGAGTTTCCAAAAGATCTCCCAAACCAGCAGGTGTATATTTAGGTCAAGAGGTCCAAGATCCACTATGCAGGTGCCCATCCACCCATATTTCCATGTGCAGATATTATTGAATGGATCCTGCAAAAGGTCGACTCCAGAATTTGGGTCATTCAAGATCACTCGGGGAAATCATTTGCTAACTTGAAGGGGCAGGATGCGAAAGTATACTATGCACTCCCCACCCAAGAGAAAACTTTCAACTTTGAATGGGCAACCACTCATGCAGTTCCCATACCAGAGACCTTGAAGGGATGGTGGGAGGACCCAGAAAAGTTTAGAGTTAGGAAGGATTAGGAATATAAAATGGAGGGCCTTAGGAAAGTCTACAAGTTTGTGGCAGCGATGATGTGCAGGATGTACAGCCGACCAGATACCACTCTTTTCAATGTACTTGGGTCTCTCTCATGCACATTGTCACTACATATTGAACCCACTTCAACTAGGCCAACCTAATAGTAGCAGCCCTTAGGTCGAACATATCAGTGGCACAAGCACCTGAAGAAGGGTGTTCATATGAATTTTATATGGCTTCCTACCTGTTGGACACGGTATGCACGAGATGTCAATTTATAGGATGGTCTCATAATTGGGATGTATAGCATGGAATACCAATCCATAAAGAGTTAAAGGTGTTCTTGGCCTCCAAGTACAAACAAGATACGGAGTCGATCTCACACAATTTCATTCCTGCGCTCTACAAAAAGTTGTTTGGCAAATATTTCCCATGCATGTCCAGGTAAGCCATGCAAACAATAACCCAAGTGGCCAACTGGTTTCCCATCACACACAGTACTTTCATCAGGATATTTGGGTCATTCAAGGCACCTCATGCACTACCTGAGTTTGTCACCGATAAACTACTCTTGCAAGAAGTGTGATACCAGATGATGAGCGAGTTTTCTAAGGTCCTCACCAACGGCAAGAAAAAGCTATGGCCTACCCTCCCGCTTATTATCGTTTCCTATATGGTTAGGGATTTGAAAGAAGTAGAAGCGGAGGCTGAAGAAACTAAGGGATTTCATTTTCTGCCCTTATCACACAGATCGTATGATCCTAAAAGGATCGTCCCTGCACATTGTAAACGGGCCAAATTCAAATGGAATTACCAACACACGGAATGCCCTGTTGAAGAACAAACTAAGAACTGGTACAACAAGGATAGGGAGGTTGCACTAGAAGAATAAAATGATCAAGAAGGGTAGGATGATAAAACCACGAAAGAAAGGGGTGACACGCTAGGAGGAGCCTCATCTCCCAAAGCCAAAAGTCGAGGACTAATACGAGCAATAGTCTCTCTAAATAACAACAGGAAAAAAGAGACATAGAAGCTAAGGCACAGCAAGAGGCCAAGGAGAATGTGAAAGAAGAGGAAGTTAAAAGGACCTAAGATACCCTATCACACTATCAAGAAGAAGACAAACAAAAGAAGCAAGTTGAGGAGCAATAAAAGAAAAAACTAAGGGAGGAATAGAAGAAGAAGTAGGCAAAAGAAGCCCGCAAGAAAAATGAGAAAGAGGAACACAAGAGGAAAGAAGAGGAAGAGTGGAAAGAGGTTGAGCACAAGTTAAAAGAAGAGCAGGATAAACAAGAGGCTGAGGAGAGAAGGAAGAAGGAGGAAAGCCAGAAATCACGGGAAGATTCTTCCAAAGAAGCAGGGGGAAGCAAGACACCACCCGCAGAGACAGGGAAACAGACAAAGCTGCCACACATTGATGTACCTCAGACAACCCTTATGATGAGTGTGTATTTTCCTCTCTCATACCTCGGCACCTCAGAGAAGCAGGAAGATGACATCTTGGATCTGACAAGGCTGACCTACGACCAATTCACACACAATATTAGGTAAGAAAAAAGGAAATTCCTCACGCGAAACCCAGCCGCACCTCTTGCAATCACAATAGAAAAGGACATAGTCTTGGACACCATGACTAGTCCAATTATGATTGCATCAGTAGGGATCGCCTTTGCAGTATCCATGGAAGAAAATGTGAGCAGGATGGGCAAAGAGATTCTGTCTCTGCAAAACAGGCTATAGGTTTCTGAGCAGAAGGCGCCTCAGTCTGAAAAGGATAAGGAGGTGCTGGAAGAAGAAATACAAAAGCTTCCTTTCACAACCGCCCAGACCAATGAATTTCCACTTACTATTCAAAGGGAGTTGGTCACCTTGGAAGCCACCATGAAGCAAGTGTATAAGGAGATGTTTTTGATAAAACAGACAGTCGCACCACTGCTGAAAGCACAAGCAGAAACTAGAATTATAACTGCACAAATAAAGGAGGCCTCCACTGCTTTGGACAACATGTTAGAATGGTCAAACATATACCTGCAATATCCTGACACCCGACCCAAGAAATATTGTATCTGCACCCAGAATGACAAAGTTCAGATCCGAATGAAGATACAATCCAAAGATAAACTGGTCAAGGATGTAGAGAGAGTAATGTATGTGTATGAACACCTTATTAGTGGCATCAATTAAATGGCTGAAGTACACCATATTCCCTCTCTGGGTGCATTGGACACTGAAAAAACAAGGGAATAGGTCTCCCAAGACATTCAAGCATTCTGACAACCTATGAGGCAAGTAATTTCTTCCCAAGATCTTCCAGACTCATCGGAAAATATCATTCAGTTCATCATTACACCAGTCCAGATCTACACCAAGTTGGCTTCTCTATCCAATCAGATCACAGTGAAGAGGCGCACCTTTGTCCTGGATGCTCTTGAGTGCTTTCCTAGATTGAGGGAAGATATTCCCCAGGTCACTCCAGTTGCTGCAGATTATCAAGCGTGGAAAAATTACCTCAAGGATCAGCAACAGTTAGACGTACCAGACCTCTCAATCAAATACTTGCTTCCTTGACCAAGGAAATGGCACAGGTCGCAGATCACAGCAGGCAAGAGGTCGTAGGTCACAGAGTTGGGTTGCAAGTTGAAAATGCCTCCTAGGTCACAGAGCATGCCAACAGTCAGGAATATAAAGGTTCAGGGACACCCAAGGGTCAATTTTTCTCTATAAGTACACCCTCTGGGGAATTAGGATCTTTTTTCGGGACTCTAAAAGGAGAAGAGATAATTGTATAGCATTGAATGAATTTTTCGTGAATGAATACAAACAAATGTTTTGGTTCCACTACTGGATCAGATGAGGACTAATGTGTGTTAACATTATGAATATTTTGTCTTCTGTATTGATTATCTTTCATAATTGATTAATCTAAGTTTTCTGCTCATGTCATTTACATGTTTAAGCTTACTTGATGCATTGATAGTATGAGAATATTTAATTGAAATATGTTTAGTGACCTTGTCATTTACATCATTTCATCTTTTGGAAAACACTTAAGGAATTGAAGGGTGTTTCGACCATAGAGAACTTTTTCTTTTGTGGTCAAACAAATTTATAAGCATGAACAACATGATATGTTGCTAACAACATTTCTTTTAGCTACATGATTTGAATATCACTTTGCTATTTATAATGTTTCATTTTCAGTAAAGACTCATCAACCATTTTTCTTGTATCGTTCAAGTAACCATGTATTCACAAATCTGCAGGTCTCATTCTCCTTCCAAGAAAAGGTATATTCAGCGGTAGTCGAACCCACACCCAGGACGGTATCCCTATCACAAATGGTTTAGTGTGTAGTTGGGAATTTTTTACCAGGGATATCCCCTACTGTTGGCCAGGCATTTCTTCCCATCAACAGATTTGGCGCTAGAAGGAGGGCATGAAGGGCAGGATCCCAACACACCATTAAGATCCCGTTTCAAACCCCGCAGGGGGAGATCATGTGTGAAAATACTGGCCCCCCGCCCCTTGAAAATACCCCGGAGGATGAACTCCCTTATTATGAGATCACCTCAAACCAGTTGAGGGCCATGCACCTGATCACCCGTGATCTCATCAGAGGGCTGCAAAACGTCCCAACCACTAGTTCCCTGGCCAATCCACGGACTCCCGGAGTGCATCAAACTCGCCAGGGTGCACTAGTGAATTCCATACCTTAGCTAATAGGGCTCATTCTTAGATTATGCAGATGTAGTTGAGGAAATTCAGCCAAACCCCCAGACAACCCCCGAGACATCGAAGGGAATGGCCCTGAAATTACCGAACCCCAACCCGACCAACCATTGGGTGATAACACTCAAGTGGATAACCACCTAGAGGAGGAACCGGGAGGGGCCGGGGAAAAAAAGGCCAGGGGGATAGAGTCCGTGGACAAGGTCGAAATACTGGCCACCATCATTACAACCAAAACCAAAACAGGTTCCCCTTTCTATATAACTGGAGAAATCTTAGGAATATAGGGGACCTCAGAGGAAATCAATACATGCACTCTCAACATGAGGGCGAAACCTCCAGATCTGGCATGGGAAGTGAATCCGAGAATGAAATGGGACATGTCTACATCCCGTGTCACTACAAAGCTAGGCATGTGCAGCCGCTGGCTTGGATGGCACAATCTCCCCTAGGCCTCCACGGTCCCCTTCATGACATGCCCCGACATCCAGAGAAGCACCTCCCTAAGTTTGACCCTGAAAAGCATACATTGGCTGAGGATCACATCAGTGATTTTTATTTGGCCTTACAAATTATGAGAGTGCAATCTAATGATGTAGCATGCCAGCTCTTTCCCCACACCTTAGAAAATAAGGCTACTACATGGTATCGTTCCTTGCCTGTTGCTTTCATTTCCTCCTAGGAGAAATTTCGTCGTACCTTCCTCCAAAAGTTTTTAGAAGAAAAAACTCCTTCCATGCTCCTCATAGATTTGAGTACTTTGAAGTGTCAGAAGAAGGAGAAATTAAAAGACTTCAACCAACACTTTTCTGCCATTTTAAACAAGTTTCCTCCAAACATGGCCTTGGATGATTCTATCTCCATTGATTATTACACAAGAGCCCTCCCTCAGGCTATCGTTGTACGAGTGAAATGCGAAGCTAGAGCTATCCTAGCAGCAAATTACGCCACCACCATTGCTATCGAGAAGGACATGCTATCCATAAGAACCATTGATCATGATGGCTGGGATGACCCAAAGCTGACCACAAAAAGAGTGCAATCCCCAACTCACAAGTCCAGAGACAAGGACAAAGACCCCTTCAATTTCGAAAGCATCACAAAATCTCTCAAGATTTTAAAAAACGAAGTCTCCGATCTGAAGACGAAAAACAATGACTCCACCTCAAGCACCAAAACGCAGAAACTTTCCTTTAGGAAGAAAAACCCCACCACTAGCCTTCCTCCGTCGAATCCAAATATAGGCCATAATGTAGAATAAATCGATAAGGATAATTTCTGCTCCTTTCACCAAGCCTCCCACTAAGATAAAACTTGCCCTCATTGGATCAACAACATGACCATTGTGGTAAATCAACTCTTATAAGATCAAACCGCGGGTGATCTCGAAGAGGAAGCTAGTTCAGATAACAAAGAAGCCTCTCCCCCAGATGAGGATATGGCATCTACTATCCTTGCCCTCGAGGTGGTCCGCAGGGAGGGACCCTCTCTTCCAACAGAAATAAACCTAGCTAATGACCCTCAAACAAAACCCCCTCGGAACTACGGCCCGAGAATCAAGGGCCCAATCCCTGACCACGCCTTAGAATAAAAAATAAAAGTGTTCCTAAGGAATATGTTTCCACAAAATAAAGAAAAACAAACTGCTACTTCCGAAAAATCTAGCCCAAATTTTTCCCGAGTAAACCCAAATGCTAGATCATCATCAGGTTCACTGAATGCCTCATCTAACCCCCTCCCACACCCAGATTCTGGGTATAACATCATCGAAGATATGAAGAAAATGCAGGCCAACATTTCCCTCTATGAGCTTGCCTAGATAGCTTATCAACGAGATATTATTCTCAAATCTTTCGCCAACCCGCCAACATCCAAACCCGTGAGCTCCACATCCGCCCAAGAGGATGTGAGCCCTCAGTCCATCGTGAATGTCGTCAATGCAAATTCCTGAGGATCCACCCCCCCTTTCCTCCTGTCTTTCGAGATCTTCACCTTCAATGTTCACAACTACCTTGTTGACTCTGGTGCATCCACAAATGTTATGCCCCTATTCGTATGCAAGAAACTAAGTATCCTTCCTGAAAATACCGACGCTAGAATCATTCAACTTGATAGATCCCAAGTCCCCGCCGTGGGTGAATTGAATAATGTCCTCATCCACCTCTCGTTAGACTCCAAGGTATATCAGTGCATCGGCATAGTAATAGTGGATATCCTAGAAGCCTATGGTTTTCTCTTAAGCCAAGATTATTCTAGCAAGCTGCAAGGATACTTTGACACCGATTGGTCCCATATGTGGCTCCCATACAAGGGCAGGAACAATCACATCTGGGTCGGGAGAAAACCTCACATGAAACACACGGTAACCTACCTGGAAGAAACCAATGAACCCATCAGTTTCGCACAAGAGGAGCTGGGCATGTGCTTCCTAGAAGCCACTTTTGGTTGTTATCAAACCCCTCAATCCCCAGTCACCCAAGATGCCCAGTCAGAGATCCGCCCGACTACTACTTTCCACCTGACCACACCAGAAGGGCCATCAAACGCCTCCACCTTGATTATACCTCCTGCGCGTTCACGTGATCTTACAGAACCCGATGACCAAGTTTTGACCCTGTACTACGACGGTTCCAAGACCCATGATGGGGCCGGCGCAGGCTGCATTTTGTTAGACCCCAAAAAGAATAATTTCCTGATCTCTTGTCGGCTAGATTTATAATGTACCAATAATACAGTTTAGTATGAAGCACTGATCCTTGGGCTCAAGAAGGCAATCGATCTCAAGTTTAGATGTTTGAAAGTAATTGGAGACTCTGAGATTATCACCCAGCAGTTACGTAATACCATCCACTGCTTTTCCCCGCATTTAAAAGGCTACCAACAAGAGGTATGGTGTTTAATTTCCACTTTTGATGCTTTTGGTATTAAATCTGTACTTAGAATGCACAATGCAGAGGCCGATACACTCTCCAACACTACCACTAGATTTACCCCACTAAGAGATGGGTTCTCTGTTGAAATTATTTACAAACCTGATGTGCCAGATAATGTAACTAATCTGCACTTTTTTAATGATGATCAGCATGTACTAGATTTCATGCTCAATACAGACGTGTTCAAGGACACAATTATTGAAGAAGAGGACCATGACATGGCTTTGCAAAAGGAACGAGAGGAGCATAAGGGTAATCCCATACCCAAAGGGGTCGTGTCATTTGAAAAGTTATTTGATTTACATAACTATTTTCGGGGACCCCCAAACATGAAGGTGTAGATTTCCACTTTATCGCACCAACAGATAAACCTCGGGACAGAGAAGGAACCCAAATTTTTCAACCTCGGTACAGAATGCACCCCTCAGGAAGGGCAATCCTTTACTGAATTATTCAAGAAAAACCGAGATGTTTTTGCCTGGGTGTATGATGAGTTGCAGACCTATGACACATGAATAATCGAGCACGTGATACCCATGAAAGAAGGAGTGAAACCATTCCAGAAAAAATTGAGAAAGGTACACCCCACTCTGGATCCGATGATCCAAAAGGAACTAAAGAAACTCCTAGATGCATGTATAATCTTCAAAGTCCGAAATTCAACTTCGGTGTCAAATTTGATCTCGATTGGTAAAAAATATGGCAAAATTCGTTTATGCGTGGACTTTCAAAATTTGAACAGAGCTTCGGACAAAGACAACTATCCGGTGTCCCCTATGGAACAGATCCTTCAAGCAGCATCTGGGTCAGAAATTTTCTCATTATTGGATGGTTTTTAAGGTTACAACCAAGTACTAGTAGTCAAACCCGACCGTCTGAAAACCACATTCATAACTAAATGGGGAATGTTCCCATTCAGATGCATGCCCTTTGACCTGATCAATGCTAGGGTGACCTTCCAGAGAGCCATGGAAATCACCTTCCAGGGCCTAATGGGGCAAAGTGTTTTAGTATACCTTGACGAAGTCACCGTATTTTCCAAGCGTAGGTGTGACCATCTACACCACCTCAAGCAGATTTTTGGAAGGTGCCAAAAATACGGGATATCACTCAACCCAAAGAAAATAATTTTCATCGTCTCCGAAGGAAATCTATTGGGGAACATCATAACCTGGGATTTCATAGTGGTGGACCCTAAACGTGCGAAATCCATCGCCCAGATTCCCCCCCCCCCCCCCCCTCCCCCCCCGTGGTAAGAAGGCCATGCAGTCGTTCCTCAGAAAAATCAACTTCCTGCGAAAATTTATTTCAAACTTCACCCAAATAGTGAAACCTCTACAAGGTATGATCAAGAATAATGAAAACTTCAAATGGAACTCTCCCGAGAAATAGGCATTCGATAATATCAAATAGACCATCGCAGAAGCACCTGCACTTCACAGCCCGGATTTCAGCAAAGGCTTTATTTTGTACACCTTCGCCTCAGACTCATCTCTTGCCAACGTCCTCACCCAGAAAGATGGTAGCAATGACGAGCGGCCCATATCATTTATGAGCGTAGGGTTGCAAGGTGCCGAGCTGAATTATCCGAATATTGACAAGCAAGCCTACGCAATGTATAAGGCAGTAAAACATTTCAGGTCATATATTTTGAAGAATCGCGTCATAGTGTTTGTACCTCACCCAGTGGTTCGTTCACTATTCGTGTAGCAGGAGTTGGGTGAGAGATAAGGAAACTGGATGACATGCCTTCAAAAGTATGTCCTGGAATTTAATCCTGCACATACTGTCAAGGGCCAAGGGTTAATCTGGATGGCTGCTGAAGCTGTAGACTTGCGAGGCGGTGAAGAAGGGTGTTGGGATCACGAAATTGAAATCGACATGTATCAGACGGACATTACACCTGAGTAGAGTTCCCCCTCATGGTACATGGATCTTCAGCAATATCTGGGTCACAGCATCATGGACCCTACTTTGACCGCCCAACAAAAACGTGCGATAAGACTGAAGGTCGCATCCTACCAGTTGGTGTAGGGAAAGCTATTCTACAAACATCACAATGGAGTTTTGCTACGATGCTTGGAACATGATGAGGCATAAGAGGTCTTGAAAGAACTACATGACGGTCCAGCCAGTGGGCACTATGCAGGGGATACCACAGCTCAAAACATTATGCGTGCTAGTTTCTATTGGCCCACTCTGTTCAAAGATTCACATGATTATGTTCAGAGGTTCTTGTTGTGCCAAAATTTTTCCAACAAAGAGATACAATCATCCACCCCATTGCAGTCTATCGCGGTGGAAGAACCATTTCAACAGTGGAGACTCGATGTGATCGGGTAGATCTTGCCACATTCCTCTAAGTAGCATAGATACATCCTTACGACTATGGACTACATCACGAGGTGGGTTGAAGAAATACCATTGCGTCAAATCAACGACCATGACCAGTTTTGGCGTTCCAACCTCCCTTTTTTTTGATAACGCAACTTATTTTTTGTCATTCAAATTATATGAATTTGCTCTAGAAAAAGCTATAGTGCTCAAACACTCCACCAACTATTACCCCCAAGGAAATGGGCTAGCCGAGTCAACCAATAAGAACCCCATATGTATCATCAAAAATACCATGCTATCCCAACAACGAAACTGGCATAACACACTCCATAATTCCCTATGGGTTGATCAGGTCACACCCAAACCATCCTTGGGAACCTACCCATTTTTTCTTGTGTATGGAAAAGAAACAATCCTTCCTCCCAACTTTTCTCTCCCAGCCCTGCAGTTATCACAAGAAACCCATGGTACCCCTTACCCTACCTTATAGACCTGTATAGACACATTTTTGAAACTGGAGGAGGAAAGGCTAAAATCTCGGGAACAAATCACCATCCACCAAAGCCGGATAAAACGATGGTTCGATAACAAATCCTCTCGAAACAAGGTTTTCGAGGTGGACGAACTTGTCCTCAAGTGGGAAAAATCTCATGAAGATAAGGGGAAACACTCCAAATTCCAAGCCCTAGGGATAGGCCCCTTCCATATCAAAGAAAATGTTGGCTCCCACACATATAGGCTACAGACCCTAAAAGGGAGGATTGAGGTCCTCTCGGTAAATGGTCACGACCTTAAACACTATTTCACCTGACAGCACCAAGGGGCCATCACCATATTCTTTACCATAGTTTTGTTTATTTTTCTCTTGTTTTTTGTTGTTTTATTTGTTTCAATAAATGGCTTTCTTCTAGCAGGCTCTCAGAAATCCATTCCCTTAGCGCCTCAAGTTGAGGGATAGACGGAGTGGTTACTCAATTGGCATGTTGTACTGGAATCTCTGTTGGTGAAGAATCACCCCTGGAACAAAAAGTGGCTTGAGCTTTCCGGTGATAGACACCCCGTGGGGAGAACATGACCAATTCCCAAAACCCGAGTGCAAGCAGCTCACCTAGTATGCCTACTCCAGGGACTGTGGTACAAAAGAAAGATTCGGTGAAATCGATCACTAGATGGAAATGGAACAGGGAAAGCCTCAAGTGACAAAAGGATATCTGGTAAAAACCAAAGGTCCTCGTATACAAACCAAGAGCAACCTCTCTTGAAAGAAACATAAGTCGAGATCCCTCATCCGCCTGGGCAATACTTGCCACCTTCAAATAATTGCCTTGAGCACAATCAAAATAAGTGCTTGGAGCACATTTAAATAAGTTCTATTAGCACATGAAATAAAGGGTAAAGGATTGAGAAAGGCTTCCTATGTAGAGAGGCGATGTGATGACTCCACCGGGGTACTGACCAGGCTCGCTGGTAGCGGAGCAACATCTGTGACTCCTACGAAGTGAATCTGTCAGGACCACCAGGTTCACTAGCAGCAGAGCAACACAATGAGGACAAAATAACTATACTGGATCCTATAAATCCTTGTTGTTACTTAGACCCTTTCCGTCCGGTCTCTATAAATAAAACATGGTGAACTAGCACCTCAAGCCAGGAAAACAGATGGAGCAAACACGCAAGGTCTGAGGATGAAAGTATTGGGACCCACGGGGTGAAAGGAGCAACCTACGTAGTCCCCCCCACCCCTCTCAAGATGAAGCACCAATAGAGATTCTGGGTCCTACCAGTGAATCTCCATTTGTTGTAGCCGCTACAACACCCTCCAAAATTTTGTCCCATTTAAAATTTCTAAGCCCGTGACCTTTCGGTAAAGATAAATTCTGACACGGCCTAGGCCTAGAGCCTCAAGAGAGTTCTTTCCATGAATTATCCCTTCAAAGTATAATCCAGGGCTTGATCTATTAACAGCCAGTCGCATAGTTGCAAAATTTTCAAACTCATAAAACCAAGAACTTTTCAACTATGCGACCGTGCGCCCTCGCGACCCAGCGACCCCTAGGTCCCAAAGTCACAAGGTAGGGGTCGCAAAGTCTAAAACTTAAGATTCGCGACCATCTGACCTTGCAACCTGGAGGTCGCAACGTCGCACAACCATTAACCAACCCTAACCTACGACCCTGAGACCTAAATTAAATGACCGCACGTGCGACCCCTTTATAAATAAAAGGGTCACGTAGGTCGCATTCGACCTGCATGACGGAGAAATAAAATGCCTCGGACAAGCTAGCTGGAGCGCGTTTTTTGCCGGGTAAGTTGCCTGTTCCTCCTACTATTTCCTTTTTGATTGATTGTTGCCTTACTTTCCCTTTCCCCTTGCCTATTAATCCCCGTCTTGGTCTCATTTAAACTCCTTAACAGACCTGGTCATATTCTGCACCTCCCCTCATGGCTTATACCTCTCCATATCCTTCTCTAAATCCTCTCCTTTCCACAGTTTGTCTCAAGCACCCTTCCTAGCTACCTGGGGAAGCCTTAAGAACCAGTTTTGTCCTTTCCACTTTACATTTTTCTTTCCTCACCATTCATCACCGCGAGATCCTTAAAAAGAGCCTAGTGTGACCCTATGACCCTATGACTCCGCGACTAAGCGACCTCGCAAACCCGTGACTTGGTTGCTGAGTCGCGAGGTCAACAAGTCGCTCACAAACTTCTTTCGGCCACCCTCACGACCTAGCAACCTAGTGACTTTGTGACCTTGCAACCCAGTCGCAAGTCGCCAAGTTGCCAAGTCGCAGTCCCCCTAATTTTGACCTCAGTGCGACCGTGTGACCTTACGACCTAGTTGCCAAGTCACAAATTCGTTATCCCTTAAAGGTTTACATCGATGCGACCTAGAGACCTAGCAACCTAATCACCAGGTTGCCAAGTCGCAGGTCTATCCATTTCCTTATATAATAGTTGGAAGAGGTCGCAACAACCTAAACAGAGGATTCATTTGCAAGATTCATTGGTCTTAACATATTTATAATTATTCCATCTGTCTTATCGTGGGATTTTTTCATGAATATGCTAGGGAAAATCGAAGCCGAGCTCGAGTGTGCGTCCATCTCTTTGGCCTCAAGCGATATGGGGTCCCTGGCAATTCAAAAGAGAAACAAGAGTTCTGAAATAGAAATCTCATAAGAAGAAATGCCTCCTTCCCCTCCCCCTATCTATGGAGACACCGCCTGTCTGTTCAAGAAAGGGACAAGATGAGTTGGTACCAGGTATACCAGGAGTTCACAAAGCCTGAGCTTCCAAAAGATCTCCCAGACCGGCAGGTGTATATTTAGGTCAAGAGGTCCAAGCTCCACAATGCAGGCGCACATCCACCCAAATTTCCATGTGCAAAGATTATTGAATGGATCCTGCAAAAGGTCGACTCCATAATTTGGGTCATTCGAGATCACTCGGGGAAATAATTTGCTAACTTGAAGGGGAAGGATAAGGAAGTCTACTATGCACTCCCCACCCGAGAGAAAAATTTCAACTCTGAATGGGTAGCCACTCATGTAGTTCCCATACCAGAGAGCTTGAAGGGATGGTGGGAGGACCCAGAAAATATCAGAGTTAGGAAGGATTAGTAATATAAAATGGAGGACCTTAGTAAAGTCTACAAGTTTGTGGCAGTGATGATGTGCAGGATGTACGACCGACCAGATGCCACTACTTTCAATGGTACTTGCGTTTATCTCATGTACGTTGTCACTACATATGGCCCCCGCTTCAATTGGGCCAACCTAATAGTAGTAGCCCTTAGGTCGAACATATCAGCAACACAATAACCTGAAGAATGGTGTTCATCTGAATTTTATATGGCTTCCTACCTATTGGACGCGGTATGCGCGAGATGTAAATTTACAAGATGGCCTCATAAATGGGATGTATAGCATGGAAAACCAATCCATAAAGAGTTAAAGTTGTTTTGGGCCTCCAAGTACAAACAAGATATGGAGTCGATCATGCACAATTTCATTCCTGCACTCTACAAAAAGTTTTTTGGAAAATATGCCCCGTGCATGTCCAAGCGAGCCATGCAAAAAATAACCCTAGTGGCCAACTGGTTTCCCAACACACACAGTACTTTCATGAGGGTCTTCGAGTCATTCAAGGCACCTCACTCACTACCTGATTTCGTCACCAATAAACTACTCTTTCAAGAAGTGTGCTACCAGATGACGAGCGGGTTTTCTAAGGTCCTCACCAAGGGAAAGAAAGAGCCATGGCCTACCCTCCCGCTTACTATCGGCGCCAAAGTGGTTAGGGATTTCAAAGAAGTAGAAGAAGAGGCTGAAAAAACCAAGGGCTTTCATTTTCTGCCCTTAGCACATAGATCATATGATCTTGAAATGATCATCCCTGCACATTGTAAACGGGCCAAATTCAAATGGAATTACCAACACATGGAATGCCCTGTTGAAGAACAAACTAAGAACTGGTACAACAAGGATAGGGAGGCTGCACCAGAATAATCAACTGATCAAGGAGGGAAAGATGATAAAACCATGAAAGAAAGGGGTGACACACTATGAGGAGCCTCATCTTCCAAAGCCAAGAAGCCGAGGACTGATACAAGCAGTAGTCTCTCTAAATAGCAGCAGGAAAAAAGAGACATATAAGCTAAGGCACAACAAGAGACCAAGGAGAAGGCAAAAGAAGAGGAATTCAAAAGGACCCAAGATACCCTATCACACCAGCAAGAAGAAGAAAAACAAAATAAGCAAGCTGAGGAGCAACAAAAGAAACAACTAATGGAGGAACAAAAGAAGAAGCAGGCATAAGAAGCCCACAGGAAAAAATAGGAAGACGAACACAAGAGGAAAGAAGAGGAAGAGCGAAAAGAGGTTGAGCACAAGTTAAAATAAGAATAGGACAAAGCAAAGGTTGAGGAGAGAAGGAAGGATGAAGAAAGCTACAAATCATGGGAAGATTCTTCCAAAGAAGCAGGGGGAAGCAAGACACCACCCCCAGAGATAGGGGAAAAAATAGACCTGCCGCACATTTATGTACCTAAGACAACCCCTATGACAAGTGTGCATTTTCCTCTCTCAGACCTTGGCACCTCAAATGAGGAGGAAGATGAGGTCTTGGATCTAACAAGGCTAACATACAACCAGTTCACGCACAAGATCAAGCAAGAAAAAAGGAAATTCCTTGCACGAAACCCAGCCGCACCTCTTGTAGTCACAATAGAAAAGGACATTGTCTTGGACACCAGGACTAATCCAATTATGATTGCATCAATAGGGACTGCCTGTGCGGCATCCATGGAAGAAAATGTGATCAGGATGAGCAGAGAGATTCTGTCTCTGCAAAACAAGCTATAGGTTTTTTAGCAGAAGGCGGCTCAGTCTAAAAAGGATAAGGAGGTGTTGGAAGAAGAAATCCAAAATCTTCGTTTCATGACCGCCCAGGCCAACAAATTTCCACTTACTATTCAAAGGGAGCTAGTCACCTTAGAAGCCACCATGAAGCAATTGTACGAGGAGATTTTTGTGATAAAGCAGACAATCACACCACTGTTGAAAGCACAAGCAGAAACCAGAAGTAGAACTGCACAACTAAAGGAGTCCTCCACTACTTTGGACAATATGTTTGAATGGTCAAACATATACTCGCAAGCTCCTAACACCCTGCCTAGGAAAGATTGGATCTACACCCAGAATGACAAATTTCAGATCTAAATGAAGATACAATCCAAGGATAGACTGGTCAATGATGTAGAGAGAGTAATGTCTGCGTATGAACACATGATCAGTGGCATTGATTCAATGGCTGAAGTACACCATATTCCCTCTCTAGGCACATTGGACACTGAAAAAACAAGGGAAGAGGTCACCCAATACATTCAAGCATTCCTACAACCTATGAGGCAAGTAGCTGCTTCCCAAGATCTTCCGGCCTCACAAGAAAATATCATTCAGTCCATCATTACACCAGTCTGGATCTACACCAAGTTGGCTTCTCTATCCAATCAGATCACAGTGAAGAGATGCACTTTGGTCCTGGATGCTCTTGAGTGATTTCATAGATTGAGGGAAGATACTCCCTAGGTCACTCCAGTTGTTGCAGATTATCAAGCATGGCAAAAGTACCTCAAGGATCAGCAGCAGTTATATGTACCAGAACTCTTGATCACACAATTGCTTCCTTGACCAAGGAAAAGGCACAGGTCACAGGTCGCAGCAGGCAAGAGGTCGCAGGTCACATCTGGAGTTGGGTCGCAAGTCGCAAATGCCTCCTAGGTTGCAGAGCATGCCAACAGTCGGGAATATGAAGGGTCAGGAACACCCAAGGGTCAATTTTTCTCTATAATTATTCCCTCCAAGGAATTTTAAAGGATATTTTTTCGGGACTCCAAAAGGAGAAGAGATAATTGTATAGCATTGAATGCATTTTCCATGAATGAATACAAAAAAATGTTTTGGTTCCACTACTAGATCGGATGAGGACTAATGTGTGTTAGCATTATGAATATTTTGTCTTATGTATTTATTATCTTTCATAATTGATTAATCTACGTTTTCTTCTCATGTCATTTACACGTTTAAGCTTAATTGATGCGTTGATGGTATAAGAATATTTAACTGAAAGATGTTTAGCAACCTTTTCATTTACATTGTTTCATCTTTTGGAAAACGCATAAGGAATTGAAGGGTGTTTCGACCATAGAGAACTGTTTCTTTTGTGGTCAAACAAATTTATAAGCATGACCCTCATGATACGCTGCTAACAACATTTCTTTTGGCAAAATGCTTTGAATCTCGCTTTTATATTTATAATGTCTCATTTTTTAGTAAAGACTCATCAACCATTTGTCTTCTATCATTTGAGTAACTGTGTATTCACAGATCTGTAGGTCACATTCTCCTTCCGAGAAAAGGTATATTCAACGGTAGCCTGACCCACACCCCAGATGAGATCCCTATCAAAAATGGTTTAAAGTCTAGTTGGGACTTTTTTACCAGGGAGATCCCCTACTGTTGGTCTGGCATTTCTTCCCGTCAATAGGGTTATTAAGTTATTTTTCATAGTGAAATAAATTTTACTATGGTAAAACTGGTCTTACATGATGTACTTTATTCCATCTAAAAGTAACAGTTTAGATGACCAAAAATTGGTGTAACGGATTGCCCCCCAACGTGCGAGCATTAGGAGCTAATCGTATGACCGAAGTACATTGTAAGAACTCAATCACTAGAAACTGAAGGGGAGTCAGAGAGATAGAAATATCAGGCGGACTGAAGCACAAGAGGACAAGACCCTGAGGAGGAGAGAATTATAGGAGTGACAAGTCTCTTTTATGAGTGGGTACCTGTTCTACATGAGGCGAGGGAGGCATACCTATGCCCACCGAGATAACAAAGTACAAAGAATAATGATGCATCCAACAAACATGGGACTGAACTATATAGTACATGCTGGCATAAACATGGGCCAGATTAAAAACATGATAATCGATCCCACATACATATTGTGCCTGGGACAACAGCCAGGACTTATACAATAATATCTGAGTACATGAGGTATCAGTACAACTAAAGAGACCCTATAAAATAGGAAATGGCTCTAAAAATTTGAATGATACATGCAAAATAAAAAGGTACTGCAAGCGGCTAAGGTTGGAACCATCAAATATATGGAGCTGCATCTAAGGTTGTAGTAGAGAAGTCATTCGGGCATGTGGGGGGCTACTTGAAGGGACACCCCATCATGAGGTCTGAAACATCTCACACACACCCAGGAATCACTGGTACAATCTGATGCATCACTGAACCATCAAGTATATAGATCTTGATCATGCCATAAGGAGCTGGAACTGAGAAACAATCAAGTCAAAAGGAAATAAAGGGTCCCTTTTCCTAATCCGAGGCACCAAACAAGAGTGGAAGTTGGAACCAAGGTACACCGCCCTCTAGGCCTATCTTCTGGAATGAATAAGTTGATGTCGATAGAAGGAGGTCTACCATAAGTGAGGCAATAAGGAATCCTCAACTAAGGCACGAAGGATAAAAGTAGAGCGACTGATAGACTGACACCAGGGATGATGGTGGAATGGGGGGGTACTGAGTAGCGGGCTGACGACTTCCCTTGTTAGAGAATAAAAGGCATGGATAAAATGGTACCTACTGACTCAAATCTGGAGGGGATAGGGTATAGTATGACTGAGGGCCAAAATGTGCGACACAAGAGAGGGACAAAACAATGAAGGATGAAAGACTGTGGCGGGAGAAAAAAGGGACTCGGGACAAACTCCATGGATGCGATGATGACTCAACTTGGATGCTCTAAAAAAGGGCGAGTTGATGTTGATGCCACACAAAAAAAACATAGTGGGGAACATAAAAATATGAGTACAAGATGGTTACTCACGATGAAAATTGACACGAGCATTGAAAAGTATGAAGGCAAGGTGGTGCCCCAAGTACATGTGTCACAAGTGAAGAAATTTGATTTTGAGGAGCAGTGAAGTGACCCTTCTTGGAAAAAATGTGTATGGGTGTAGTAGAAAATCACCAAAAACAAAAGGATACCCATTTGAGAGCTCGATGAGAGCTTTCCAAAAGTGTTAACAGTTTGTCAAACTGAGGTACGATTTATTCGCAGATGGAAAAATAAAAATCTGGGGTTTCTCTTTTAACAAGGCATTTTCCCTCAAATTTGATTCATTTGCAAGTGTAGCTGTCGTGAATGTATAGAGGAAAAAAATTCCATAAATCTTGTGGTGATCGTAGCAAACAAACCGACCGTTGGAATCGAGATTCGTCGGTTGCAGGTAAGAGGCATAATCATTCTCTTTCAATTCATTGAATTAAAATTTTAGTTTAGGCACCTAGAGCTCAGGAACATACCCCTTATGATCTTCATGGCCAGGTCACACTTTTTTGGGTCTGTTCTACACCCTGGGTAGTTGTTGAGTAGGAAAATCCCCTATGTGGATAGAGGCGATCCCTCTAGCATTAGGGTGGGTCTAGCAACAAGGGAACATGCTGGACTTTTGGATTCCTAGCTTATAAATGAAAAATGAGTTTAGATAGATGACCTTGAGGAATGTAAGTAGTGCCCTGAGGCTGCACGGGTTGCGCCGGGGGTGCAGGTTGACCCAGATGCTGCAGTTGAATAGATTTTCCCTGCGGTGCATGTTGTCCTAGATGTTGGGGTTGGACAGGCTTCCCTTGTGGTGCAGGTTGGCCTAGATGCTAAGAGCCATCGGGCTGACCTTGTGGGAGAGGTTGGGCTGATGGTCGGGATAAGCTAGGTTTCCCCTGAAGACCAAGTTGGCCTAGCTGTGATGATCCAGGTTGCCCCTGAAAAAGAGGTTGGACCGGCTGAGTAGTAGAGGGTTGACCTTGTTATACAAAATTTGGGCCTTGTTTAATGTAAGGCTAGTTATATTGCACAAAAGGTTGTCCCTGAGATGGATAGGTTTTCCCCTGGGGAACATAAGATGCTCCCCATTGAATTTAAGGTTGACCAGCAGGACCATAGGGTTGTCCCTGTTGGACCTAAGGTTGTCCCTGAAAGGGTTGCACTTACGGACCATAGGGTTGTCCCTAAAAGGGTTGTCCTTGTGGACCATATGGTTGTCCCTTAAGGTATGGGAACTGGTTGGGGTAAACCGACATTTTAGGCATCTAAACATACAATGGACCTGGTGGGTTGGGCCCATGTAAATAGATGTGATGTCCGTGCTCATCATAATAATGCAGAGGATTGATGGGAGATTTTGGCTATTGAGAACCCTCAGAGATATAATTATGTTTCTGAATGGCCAACATGTACTGATCATACGTCAAAGCTTCAGGAATCGGATTAGAAGAGACAGGTGCACTTCCAGTAGGTTGGACTCCCGACACGTGAGGATGTGATCCACTCACGGAGGGCCCAACAAGAATCATGGAAGCAATAGGAATCAATCCACGAACATCAGAAGATGGTGGTACTGATGGAATCACACTAACAAACGGTGCAGATGAAGCCACAAAGACAGTGGGCTTATTTGGGACAGACGTAACGATCGTCGATGTAATGGGAGTCAAGGGGGATGCACCCAATACAAACGACCCTTCTGAGGGAGCTGATGTACCTGACCATATTGGATTCTAATACAAATATGTAGCACCTAAAATGATCTGACTCAATGAATGATAATCGGGTGGGAGTGAGGAAGGTTGACTTGAGACATAAGGAAATTTCTCTAGAGGGAACTGATATTCTACAGTAGAAACATAAGTCTCTTCACTACTGATGGGACTCATAGCATCCATATCAGATGAAGACATGTTGTAGGTGAAAAGGCGACAAGAAGTGGCAAGTAAAGCATGTGTTAATGGTGTTTCAAGTGGTTCTAAGGCAAGTGGTTTTGAGGTAAGAGGAGGATATTCTTCTTCGTCCCTGAAACCGGCCCAAAAGTCTGGAGGTTTCCAATTGATATCAAATGGTTCCTCAGGAGGAGATTGGGTAGCAAGGGGTAAAATACTTGGAATAATAGACCGCTAGTAACCTATAGGCCTAGTAGGCTAAGGTGTCTCCGAAAAAACTTCAGGAGGAAGATCTCCACTAAGAGGTAATGAAGGGGATGGAGAAACTGGTGGCTCCGCCACTGTAACTTTGTCTCAAAAACAAGAGAGAAACGAGATGACCAAATCGAGGCTTCAAGACCAGATACTAAGGAATTACTTAAGAAAAAGCAAAGAAAATAACTTAAATGGGCGTTTGATCGTGGGTAATCAATTTTATGACGCTGAAACAAAATTGTGCCTTTTCATATTTTAAGAGTCAAGAAAAGGGCAAAAGGTGACTCTAGTCACTTTCAGGTTGGAAGAGATTGAAAAGAAAAATGCTCGATGATAATTTCAATTTTAGGGAGTCACAAAAAGATCAAAGTCACTACTCAGGAAATCTAAGCAAGAGGGTGTACCAAGCTTCCATGAACTGCAATATACACCTTGGTGATCAAATAAAATTGAAATGACCAAGGACTTAAAGTACCTACAGGAAATCTCCCCGAATGTTGTGTTCGGTGTATCATGATTAAGGGCGACAGACTCGGCTTCCTATGGATAAAGGATGCAACCTATGAGGGTCTCCCTTTATATACTAGACGGTACTGGGAGCACAAGTCCATGCTATCATTGTCTAATGCCACATGGGGAATGACAGCTACTAGATTTAACAACACCGAAACATGTCACTTGCCTAGACCTCTAAATATGAGCATTAAGTTTAAATGCTTCCTTAGGTTGATTGAGTTCATTTTAAAGTTTATCTTTTAATTAATGTTTCAGTTTCAAGGCCTTACCGAATGTAATCTTGAATCCCTAATGCACAACTACATGCGAAAGAAAATCATTTCAATTCTATGAATAGCTAGCTCAGAGAAGGATAGTAGTTCACAATGAAGAAGCAATCAATCGAATATAGGAAGAAATTTTTCCTAATGCACCTAACACAACCAAAGAAGAAAATGAAAAGATCTTTCCATGTTCACTAAAAGATACTAATGCAAAAGAATGTTTTTCATTTTCAAACTAAAAGAAAGAATGCAAATTTTGTTCTTTTAGATGAATGAGAAGCAAAATGCACTGTTACACTAAAAGACCAAATGAGTACTAGTTTTGAGTCACTCAAACAAAATGATAAAAAACAAAGAGACCAATCCAATATGAATGTAAACACATTCAAAAAATAGATACTTTCCTTCAAGCAAAAAGAGGACTTTTAAATCGATTCAGTGAGAAATGTGATCTATGCCCAAGGTGACAGATGGAAGCTTGAATGGACACCAAAATGGCAGTTCAATGACCCAACAACACATAGAATCGAAAGAAAATATCAAAAGATCAGTCAACAAGCTGAAAAGATAAAAGACCAGACTGACTTAGACTCAACTCAGAAGGCTCAGTGAGGAGGTGGCCAAACAAACGACAAAAGACACCTAGAAACCCTAGGATGATGACTCACACTAATAAGATGAGGGGAAAATAGCTGAGAATAACGAGACAGGAGAGTCAAGGAAATTCAAATGGATGAATGTAAGAGGAAAAAAACCAATCTAGATCTAAGACACACTGGAAAAACTTAGGGAAGAGGCCCAAATCCAAACCTCTAGGATTCATCACGACTGTTCAGCTGTAATCTGTGCTGAATAGGGGAAGGCGCACCTGTAAAACAGGCAACAAGTGCCAATTGGCGCCACTGTTCAAGAAACAGTAGCATCGAGCTAGAAATTTATGGAAAGGATAAAAACCACTGAGAAAAGGCCATACTTAACACTCTGAGACTAAGTATGATGGCTGGAAACAATCAGACAAGAAAAGCAAAGCAGAAAAGTGATAACATGATCAAAGTTGGACAGACAAGCAAATCACTAGATGAACAACAAGAGACTACAAACACATTGATTCCTAGTATGGTCGCCAACTTGTTGAGCAGGAAAATCCCCTCTGTGGACAGAAGCAATCCCTTTAGCCCTAGGGCAGGTCTAGCAACAAGGGAACATGTTGGACTTTCAAACTCCTAGCTTATAAATAAAAAATGAGTTGGGATAGATGACCTACCTTGGTCCAATGCTCTTGTCGTATCTTGCAGCAGCGATCTCCTGATATTTTTCGTCATTCATCGTGGTCCTTCAGTGATAACGTCCGTGTACCTTCACAAGGATCAATTGAATGGTGATAACATACAAAAACATACTTTCATTTATAGCTATTTGATTGGTCAAGGGGAATACATTTTTTTGCATATGATTAAACACAAAATTGGAACCAAAAAACTAGTCATGTATTAATGATAGAGAAAATAATTTTAAAACCTTAATGCCTTGACATTGCAGCCTCCTTCGATGGGTTCATTCAGGCGCATCTCAAGCATTCGTCAGGGATCAGACTTGGTGAGGCAACAGGCCTAAAGTCTCTCTTGACAATGGATTCCTCTCTGCCTTATTCTTCACACCAACTATAGTAAGGATTGTTCTGCTAGCTGAAACAATGTGAGAAGAAATTATTTATAGGAGAGGAGGATGCGGCTTGGGATCCCTCATAAGGTGGAAGAGAGGTCTTATCCCTTTGGGGAGTTGCACAATTGTAGGAAACAAGAAGCCAAAGGGAGGACTTTGACGTTATTCAGTCGAACAAACCATGATGACTCTGTTCACGAGGATGTTAGGCATGGAAAAAAACTTTTCAAAAACAGCTCGGCATGGGTGCCCCACTTAGACAAAGTGCAAATGGGCACGGGGCCCAGTGTTAATTTCTCTATGGGCGCAAGGCCATAAATTCCTACCAGCGCCAACCTAAAATCAGATGTTTTTGAGAGTCTTATTGAGGAATGATGAAAAGAGAAATGTTCTTTACATGCCAAGGGATGCAATGACACTTTTAGTGAGGTATGACAATACACATAAGTAACTGAAATGGTCCTCCAATGTTTGGGATGGAGATTGCAGGGACAGTGATAAAATACTGTGTAATAGTAGAAGGTACTGGGTATAATACTATGAATTGTCCCAGGAAATTGCCTAAAAAGTGTGACCTGTCAGAGAAAGGGGATTTCAGTGTTGTTTTTGGCTGAGAGCTGGGATTTTATGGTTATGATGTCATCTTTCCTTTCTGTACGCTGAAAAACATGATGGTTTTGTGCAGGTATGGTAGAGTTGAGGATCAATTGGAGAGAGAGAAACCTGGACACATTACGTTCTGGGATCAGAAAGGATAATGTAGTCCACGCTACATTGGCCAGGTTTGGTGTCCTGAAGTTGTTGAGAACCTATTGATGAGGGCAGGAGAGCCCTTGATTTTCTAAGGATGGCCTTAATGCTTCTTAGAAGGATGGTCCTGATGAAGAATCAAGGTAAGAAAATAATACGAGAATGAACTACTAGAGAATGTGTAGAATCATCCTCGCCCACCAAGTCAAATAGAGGGACCAAGTGGTAAACACGATATCACACAAAGTAGAATATTTGAAGATATGGTATCAAACATCTATGATATATGGCTCTCTGGAGAGGCTAGTAGGTGCAACTATCCAAGGAGTGGGAGGACAATCGACCATACCTAGATTTATGGGGTCTAGGCTGAGACTTATGATAATCATATGAGAAGATGGCCAGGGGTTCCATCATGCCCCCAAGCATAGGATACTACCCCCAAGAATATGTGATGTAGGGGATTGATCTTGTATACAGAGGTGGGAATGATGCCCCTAGCCAAAGGATTTTATGGAGCGCCATATATGGTGTCACTATACCAAAGAGTGTCTTTGGAGATAATGAACTGGTGCTCACTGAGAAAATATAGAGGTTGGTCAAAAATAATTTCTAAGGGACTAGGTTGTTGATGTAATATGAAGCAATGATGAGGGGGATCATCCTTAGAGTGATCTGAAGTGATATGGGACTCTATAGGTTATTCTAAAGAGGGAAGAATAATGGTACTAGAGTTGACACAATGAGATGCACTAGGTGGGTTGTGGAGAATTTCTTCTATTGGACTCTCAAATATGGGTGCCCCATTACCCAAAAATTGGGTGTCAATGTAATGGCCACAAGGTGTATGTGGTTCAAATGCATGGGTTCAATGTAAGGGGGGGTAGATAAATTCAGGGGTGGTGATTGCTTCCATAATGTCTTCATCGCAATAGAAGATGGGGTGACTGGTGGAAGAAAGGCCACCTGAAGTGACGAAGCTACCTGACTCATCGTCATTAGAAGAGAGGTTCACATGCGCATCATCATGGAGGGTGACAGAAAAACAAGTAGATGAAGGATCCATCGATGTTGAGCCCAAGGTGATCGCTGCAGGGAGGTCAGGAGAAATAGAAGGGAAAGCCCCATAGGGGTCTTCCATCGTGGATCTCATAGATGATGACAAGTAGAGGATAGTGGCCGAATACTCCATCATCTCGACATCGGGAGGGGGAATGCCAATGGGAGTGGATTTTTCCTCTGGTTCTGCCAAAGAAAAACTCACATGTAAGGGAGAGGTGGACTCGTTGTGCTTGGCCTTGAATTGGTGAACCGCTTCCAAAGAGGTGCGGTAGTATTTGAGGTGGGGACAGATGTGAGTATAGTGGCCATGGAAATCACAAAAAGAACAAGGATGATTTATGCCCAAAGACTTGAGTTTTGGGGCTGAATCGGGTAAAGTGACATGGACCTTTGGGATATCAGACTCAGGAAACACTTCATTGACCATGGGCTTGAGACGAGGAAATTCAGGACAGTTATGGGTGGCATGACCGAAAACAACACACAAAGCACAGGAAGGTGTATGCTTTGGAGGCTGAGGAGGAGCAGGGGTTGTATGGGTAGCCTTGTCCTTAGGTTCTTTTTTTCGGGATTTTCCCCCCTCACCCGAGGCTTTCTCAACAGGAGTATGTTCCTATTGAGGTGGTTGAGGCACAGAATCAAATGGAGGAGTCATAGCGACCAATTGGACCAAGGTCAAAGCAGTGTAAGGTTTGGGCTAACCAGGCGGGGTAGTGGTTGGGGGATCAATGTACCATATTGGGATCCCCAGGGTCATGTTGGGAAGAGACAAGGTATCCATAACAGGTACCGAAAATACTCTAGCAGGGGGAGCAAGAAACGGTATCTAACCAGAGGGGTAATGGCCAGGCGAGACAGCTCCGGGATGGTTAAGGCCAAGGGGAACTGTTCCATGAGTATAGATAGGATCATGGACACCATATATGGATGAGGGGCCTTGAGGAGGGGGTCCTGAAGGCTGAGTCAAAGTACTAGGAGCAAGTTTCAGAGGGAGGGGATGCTAGCTTGTCGAACTAGTCCATTTGATGTCAGGCTGAGATGATTGCATCTTGGTAACATTCGATGAGATAGGGTCAGAGATGGGAGGATGGAGACTATGGAATGAACCACGCAAAGAGGAATATTTATAGACTCCGGGTGAGACACTCGTCGAAGGTTTGACTATTTGTTTATTGGCCACCAAAGAGATAATAGACACTGGAGAGGTCTGGGACTTGGGTTTGTAATATGTCAACTGATCGATGGTGACGATCTTTCCATTGTGAGGAAAGAACATCTTACGGTGAACTGCAGATGGGACAACAAACATTTCATAAGTGTAGCTATGACCCAATAGAATGTTATATTCTAAGGGGGTATTAATGAATTCAATGTCAACACAAACAGTCTTGCCCACAAGAGTAATAGGACAATTGCGGAACATGCCAAGGGGCTAAGAAGAGTGGCCATCCCATGCACGAAGGGTGATAGTGGAAGGGGCTAACTCAGGAGGTATGAGTTGCTTCCAAACAAAAGCGGACATCACACAGGTGGATGCCCCCTCTTCAATGATACAACGGGAGACATTGGCATTCCGAATCTTGACAGGGATTTGGAAGGCGATGGATGTAGGAAGGGGGGGATGCTCCGACTTATCAATGTCGAAGACAATCAAACGATCATCTAAAGGATCCATAATGCCCATAGCAGTTATTAGAGCTTTTCTTTGTGAAGGGCACGACTGGAGGACTTCCAGCGTTAACATAGCAGTAGGGGATTGTGCTAAGTCATCTACTATACTATAGGAGTGGGCAGATTTGCCGGAAGAAGTGTTTCGACGTAATTGTCCCCTGAGGATCTTGGTATGGACCTCTGCCTTAGGTTGAGGGATCAGTAAAGGACCATTGGGTGTCGAAAGAGGCTCAATGGGACCTGAAGATGGGGGCTCAGTAGCAGACGTAGTGGGGGGCTTGTTGTATTAAAGGGACCGAGTCTGAAGGTTGAGGTCAACAGTATTGGGTTGGTTAGAGTTCATCATGAGAATCTAGTAATCATAGGTACTAGATGGAGGAGGTTGAGTGGCCACCTAACTTTCAAAGGTTGGGTAACCACATATCCTTGTTGGGGTAAAGGATTGGTAAACATAGCCGGTTGGATAGGTCCAGTATTGGGAGGAACCAAAGGGGAGGCTTGCTATCCTCGGGATTTTTCTCGAGCTTCCCACATCTGACACATTTGAGGTAAAAGAGGACAATCATGGGTATAGTGACCATAGACACCGCAATAAGAAGAAGGCTTATTCATGCGAATAGGCTTGTCCTGCTTGGGTTGAGTTCCCTATTGTTGGGTTGCAATGTTAGATACATTCCCTTGGGGATTTTTTCCTAGATTACCTGGGGCAGATTGCTTTTGATTTCCTTTCCTCTTCTTTTTGTAAGTAGGAGGATTAGTCGCACTATGTTGCGCATACACCTGACCCTGTGGGGGGAGGGGGTGGTTGTTGTTGCAGAGCTTGAGAAGGCAAGGGAGGATGAGGTGCTAATGCTGGAGGAGCTAGAGCACCAGGCTACGGATACGGATAATAAGGAGGCTAGGCAACATTGGGGTAAAGAGGTTGGGAAAAAGGAGGAGGCATTCTGTATCCATGATACAAGATGCTGGGAGGGGGAAAAGTGCTGGAGGAGCTAGCCCCTCCTTGAGGGAAAACATAATCCATGGGAGGATGAGTGTATGGATGTGAAAGGGATCCAACGATACCGTCAATGAAATGGGATGCCCCCAGCACGTTGGCACCACCGGGTCTAGGGAGATCGGGTAATATGGTATAAACATAACCAGATTATGCGTAGATCAAGTCATATTTCAACGCAAATTGGAGGGCAGCTTCCTCAGTCTGAGGGAAGTGAGATGCAACATATTTTCCAATAGTAGGAAAAAGGGATCTAAGAAACCATTCCATGTGGACATGGTCTTCGAAAGTAGGGGCTCAACATAGACTCTTCCTTTTGCGCCATTCTTGAATATGATCAGATAGGCAGGTAGCAGAAGTTTGACGAAAAGAGGTCAAGAGTTCGGTACCAGTTTCATAGCGAAGGGGGAGCTAGAATTAAGACAGAAAAGCCTTGGAAAGGGTCACAAAATTAATATGAGAGGAGGAGGCCTAGTTGACATATCACTTGGAAGCTTCCCCAGTTAGCGTACACTAGAATAACTGGAGATAGACAGAGTCATTGGTGATGGAGTTAGACAAACACTACATGTGGAAAGAGAGAACATGGTTGGTAGGATCCTCTCCAACATTTCATTCAAACTTGGGGATGACTGAGGGAAGCTTGGATGGAATAGCAGGCCAACCAGGATCATGGTGTATGGGGTTATTAATCAACTGGTTAAAATCGGGAAGGCTTAGACCTACCATATAAGGAAGCAAGAGAGTAGATAGAATAGTTCCTATTACGACAACACTAGTAGAGATTCTAGCATTAGGGTCGGGGCTGCCACCAGCGTTAGGTTTTGAACCAAACATGATGAAGGTGAAATGCAGAGGAAATACGGGAATAGAACCAGAAGGGGAACTCGATGAACCAGAAGCAGATTCAGAATAGGGACTCGGTGGAGGACAAACACGAACCCTATGCGGTGGGGTAAGTCTTCCTAATGGAAACTAAGGATGAAGGTTGTGGAGTCTCCGAGATAAACACCTTGGGGGAGAAATGATGGTAAAGAGATACAGAACACAATAAGGAAGAGAGGTAAACAAGGGCAGGGAGGTGCATGATCAATTGATTACAATGTTTAAGTCTTTGCCTGGCGGTGTAAACCAGGGGCTCTTCACTTAGGGTGCGTGTGTATGTGTGTTGAAGCCCCGAAAATCGGGTCTACAACAATGGGGATACCCACCCGGTCCGGACCTTGGTTAGCAGCTCCTTTTCCGTTTGGTGTAGTGGGTCCGACTGGGGATAATGGGACCAGTTTCCCAATATATGTGTGTGTGTTTGAGATTTGATATTTCTTTTCTAAAATTCCTAAGTAAAATGCTTTTAATCTATTTCTAATCTATTCATATGCAAATTGTATTCTAAGAAATATCTAATTCTAAACTAACCCGGGATGTAATCTTTCAATATATGCGATCTAAAAGGATTTCAGATAACAATTGATAATAAATATCATTCAATTATTATGAGAAAATAATTCAATAAAGATAAACTATTTCACATAAAAAGTTAGATGAAACAGTTGTGGAAAACATATCGCATATTAAGCTATTCATATATCAAGCACAAATAAATAATTATCACCGTACAAAAATGCCAAATGATAACTCAGATATTCAAACATTAACATATAAACAAATAAACATAAATATCACTTTTAACACAGAAACAGAAACAATTAAGAGATAAGAATACCATTTATAATTGGTTCTACTCATGAGCTAGAAGCAATAATGATTTATCTCTTTCTTAATCCAACATCTATCAACAGTACAGAAATGCAACATCAGTAACAGATATTAGACACAGATATCAATAAATATCGTTCCATTCATTTATCAAAACCTCCTCTTAGGGTGTAGAAGTGCATGTTCTGAGGATAAGTTTTTGACAAATTTCAGGACCCTTCTCTAAATGCATGAGAAGGGTTTAAATACTAATAACTAAAATCTAAAAATAGTTTATTACAAAAATTTAGGATTCGGTTTAAATGACCATCCTTTTTCTAGGCAAAAATATAGTAAAACTAAAACTAAATCTAAAAATAAAGACTATCAACTATCTACTTATGAATTTGATCTTTGATCTTGCAAGCATCCAACATTGTTTTGAGAAGAGGTGGTTGGCCGACTTCAGATTTCAACTGCCCCGAAAAGACAGAATCGGCAAGTGTAGGAGCAATCTTCTCAGCAGAATTAATGATGCAATTAAGTGCACTGCATTGGCTGTGGGGTTTTACTAGATATGTCCAGTAAGAATCCCAGTTTAATTTTGTCAGTTCTTGAATTGACTTTGCCTTTTCATCAACATTTTGCCTCCATTCTGTTTGTAATTGTTGTGCTTGCGGAAGGTGTCCCGGAATAATTTCTGAAATCAAATTAACTTTATGCAAATTTTCATTTACACAATAAGTAATATTTCCTGCTGCTGTAGCTGCTTCCTCTATTAAGATTTCGAAAGTCAATGCAAATTCTAATATATCCATTTTTCTTTCTAACAGGAACCATATTGGAAACCCATTTCGAATGTCGAAGAGGAAAAATAATTTTGGCTTTCAATAACTTATTGAGTTCAGATTTTATTTGATTTTCTAGATTGGGATGGATTTTTCTCAGCTTTTGTTGTACAGGTTTCTCATCATTTATCATTGGGATAGTATGTTGGATGATAGAAGTGTCATAAGTTTTGAGTTCATCGTAGTTCCAAGCAAAGACACTTTTGTATTGTTTCAAAAGACGAACATATGCTGATTTTTCTTCAGGAGTTAGACCAAGGCCTAGGTTGATATTCTGTGGTTTGGTATCAATTCCAAGATTTACTAATTCATAATTCAAAGTTGAACTTTGTAATTTTGAATTGATAGATCTTTTAAATCGGTGTTTCAAATCATAAAGGTATTCTAACTTGACTATTGACTTTGGAATAGCATTATTAGTGCTATCATGTTCTAATTGTTTGTCATGTTGGTCTTCATCGATTATCTGATTGGTATAAGATCCTTCAGATGTGAGGAAGCTTACAATATCAGGATCATCGTTGAAAATTCTCCAATTGGTAACATTATCAGGAATCGAAGGTCTAAAGATTAATTCAATTGAAAATCGATCAGGACTAAAGTCTTCTGCAGGAATAAGCTTGGAGGCTACATTGGCTAAGAGGTCTGCACTAGAATTATGGATTCTGGGAATTGGTGAAATATTGAATGCTATAAAATGTTCAGTCAGATCTTGAACTAAAGATTGATAATGCTTTAAATGACCTGATAAACAATGTATAGTATTTCGTACTTGTTTGATTACAATTTCTGAATCTCTGAAAACTTGCAGATATTTGATATTCAATCCAATTGCTTTATATAACCCTTGGATTAAAGCCTCGTATTCTATGGTATTATTAGTGCATTCAAACTCAAGTCTGCAGGTTAGCATAATTTTGTTTCCCTCTGGACTAACCAACACGCATCCTGCTCCTGCTCCTTCATTAGACTTAGAACCATCAAAAAATAATTTCCAAAATAAAGATTTATTTACAGGAGTATCTACAAAATTAATACATTTAGAACTGTTTGTTTGAGAAAAAATTTCTATTTGAGATAAAACAAAATGTTCTAAATAAAGTGAAGTATGAGCATTGAAATTTCCTAAGAAAGAATCAACTGAATAATTGCCAATGATATTACTGCTGTATGCAACTGGTTCATTCTCTCCTTCCAATTCTGTTACTATGTATTTCTGATGCTTTTCTCGTTCAACCTTTATCTGATTTGGTTTACCATTGTAAGGAAGCCACATGTGCGACCAATCGGTTGCAAAGTATCCATGAAGTTTTTCTGACCAATATCTGCTAAGAATTAAGCCATAAAATTCTGGAATATCTGCAACTAAAATATCAATGACTTGACATACCTTAGGATTTGATGACAGCCTTATGGTAACCTGATTTAATTCGTCAATCACTTTGACTTGCGATCAATCTAACTGCACTATGCGCACAGCAGATTTTTGTGGTTGAACGTTCAATTTTTCACATACTGATTTTGGTAGAATATTAGATGAAGCTCCAGAATCCACTAAACAGTTATGCAAATTTTTATTAAAAAATTCATAAGTAAGAAGAAATGGAGGAGTATGAGATCTGGACCTTCCTCCAATTAAAGCGATATTTTCAAGGTTAACTTTACTGATCGAATTAGTTGGAGGTCTTCCCATGTCATTGGAAGCTTGAGAAATTACAGGATTGGGCAAAGGTTTTTCTCATACAGCATGTAATTCTTTCAAAAGTACCTTTTGCTAGTGTTTTAACTTGCTCAATTCATAAAAATTGATGTTAGCCCTAGTTTTCTTCATATCTTCTATGATGTTATATTCCATTTCATCCGGAACTATCAATGTTCTTGATGGAATTGATGAATATGTTTGGATTGGGCTAGTTTGAATTGCTTTGGATATCGTTTTCTTGGGTGAAATTTTATCCTTAGCCAATGAGCTTGCGCTCTTTTGTTTAGGAGTAGATTGAGGAGGATCAAGTTGATTTCTATTTCTAGTGCTAACCGGGGATGCTTCTTGGTCTTCCTCATCTGGGAGGATGAAATCCCACATGCCTTGTACTTCTACCACCTCTTCTTCATCAGTAGTTTCTTCAGTAACAGTCTCTTCTTCTTCTTCTTCTGATTCAGCATTTGTAATAGCATTTTGTGGTTTTGAATTAGTTGAAGGATTTATTCTAAAAGGCTTGAAAGACTTTTTAGAAGATGTTTCTGCTACTTGTTTCTTAATATCGACCATTTCGTTGGACATGGTTTTCAAAACTTTTTGCAATCCTTCTAAATCAAATGGATCTTTTGGTTGTTTTTTCTTGGGATCTTCCTTAAAAGTGACTTTCTTGGATTTCCATTCCTCTATTTCATTTTTCTTTTCTAAAGCAATGATTCGTTTCTCTACTGTTATTGCTTCTTTCATATTGTCTGCTAAAGTTGTTTTATTAGCCCTATCAACAAATATTTCTATGTTTGATGGCAAAGCAGAAATGTACCATTCACTTCACACTTCTTCGCTTGGCTTGGAAGCAGTAGGAATTTTGTTTAACAATTTATTGAAATGAGAATTGAAATCCTTGACAAGTTCTTTTGAATCAGCTCTAATATTAGACAAATCATTGATCAATGTTGTTGTAGATCTGTCATCACCAAATTTAGTTAAAAATTGATCTTGAAAGATATCCCAACTAGTAATAGATCCAGATGGTAATGAGAAATACCATGATCCAGCTGCTCCTTGTAGGGTATAAGGAAAAAGTCGGACAACAACATCTTCATTAACAACTCCATTGAGATTTATGGATAACATAAAGTTGTTGATATGTTCTTCTGCTAGCATGCCTGTTTCAGGATTAAATTTAGGCAACCATTTTTCAGGATGGGCCGGTATTTGACTCAAGGGTGCAGGCATTAAGACTGCCCCTGGATTATTCCATGGAATTTGGGCCATCACTGAACTACTAACAGATGAAAGTGCAGATGATGATATTTGTGACTGTGAAGATGAAGATATTATGATTTGAGAAGGAGATGTGGAAGATTGAGTGGACTGATAAACAGTAATCTGTAGTGGAGGAGTGGGTGGTTGACTTCGCGATGAAGTGTTTGAGATGTATGATGATGAAGAAAGAGTCTCACTATCAAACCCTTTGGGTGATTTCCTAGCTCTTTTTCTTATAGGTAGAGGTAACTCAGTTGGCTGAATGCCAAGCTTTTCACTCTGTAATATAGTGAGAGGATGAGCAGAATTATATTGCGAAGTCACACTGCCTTGAGATTTATCAGACCTTTGAGGTGATATTGAAAATCGTTGAATTTTATGAATCAAAGATTCGACTTCAGGAGGTTCAATAGAAAATTCTTCTGAAAAGTCAAGGTTTGTGGCAGTGTTTGTTCTTCTTTCGACTTTTGGTTCTAGATTTAAAATTTATGAGTATGATGGAGAAGTCGGGGAAGATGGTGAGGGTGATTTACTCTTAGAATGGTATTTATATTTAGATTCACTTGCCATTCATATTTTGAGGCCCTCCTTCTAGCGCCAAATATGTTGAAGCCCCGAAAATCAGGTCTACAACAAGGGGGATACCCACCCGGTCCGGACCTTGGTTAGCAGCTCCTTTTATGTTTGGTGTAGTGGGTCTGAATGGGGATAATGGGACCAGTTTCCCAATATGTGTGTGTGTGTTTGAGATTTGATATTTATTTTCTAAAATCCCTAAGTAAAATGATTTTAATCTATTTCTAATTTATGCATATGCAAACTGTATTCTAAGAAATATCTAATTCTTAACTAACCCGGGATGTAATCTTTAAATATATGCGATCTAAAAGGATTTCAGATAACAATCGATAATAAATATTATTCAATTATTATGAGAAAAGAATTCAATAAAGATAAACTATTTCATATAAAAAGTTAGATGAAACAGTTGTGGAAAGCATATCGCATATTAAGCTATTCATATATCAAGCACAAATAAATAATTATCACCGTACAAAAATGCCAAATGATAACTCAGATATTCAAACATTAACATATAAACAACTAAACATAAATATTACTTTTATCACAGAAACAGAAACAGTTAAGAGATAAAAATACCATTTATAATTGGTTCTACTCATGAGCTAGAAGCAATAATGATTTATCTCTTTCTTAATCCAACATCTATCAAGAGTACAGAAATGCAACATCAATAACAGATATTAAACACAGATATCAATAAATCTCGTTCCATTCATTTATCAAAACCTCCTCTGAGGGTGTAGAAGTGCATGTTCTGAGGATAAGTTTTTGACAAATTTCAGGACCCCTCTCTAAATGCATGAGAAGGGTTTAAATACTAATAACTAAAATCTAAAAATAGTTTATTACAAAAATTTAGGATTCGGTTTAAATGACCATCCTTTTCCTAGGCAAAAATATAGTAAAACTAAAACTAAATCTAAAAATAAAGAATATCAACTATATACTTATGAATTTGATCTTTGATCTTGCAAGCATCCAGCATTGTTTTGAGAAGAGGTGGTTGGCCGACTTCAGATTTCAACTGCCCCAAAAAGACAGAATCGGCAAGTGTAGGAGCAATCTTCTCAGCAGAATTAATGATGCAATTAAGTGCACTGCATTGGCTGTGGGGTTTTACTAGATATGTCCAGTAAGAATCCCAGTTTAATTTTGTCAGTTCTTGAATTGACTTTGCCTTTTCACCAGCCTTTTGCCTCCATTCTGTTTGTAATTGTTGTGCTTGTGGAAGGTGTCCCGGAATAATTTCTGAAATCAAATTAACTTTATGCAAATTTTCATTTACACAATCAGTAATATTTCCTGCTGCTGTAGCTACTTCCTCTGCTGCTTTTTCTGCCGTTCTGAGCTGTACATCCCAATTGTTGAAGAGCAGTTCTTTATGACTATCATTGATGATCGGTGCTCATGCTCTTCTTCCTTCCTCTGTCTTTTTCCATGTCATATAATTGGTAACTCTTTCATTAGTTAAATCATAATCATGTCGTAATTCTACGACATGATTAGTGATTTTATCACTTTCTTGACAAAAAGAGTTGTATTGCGAGATTTTCTGGCATAATATGTCTTGTTGTTGCAGTAGTTGTTTGTTCAAATAAACTGACTCTGAAATGAACTCTGGAAGCTTAGGGTCATCTTTGTGCTCCTCTTGGATAATCTGTATTTGTTTCTCTTTATCTGCCAAACTTTTCTGATATCCAATTTTCATCTGTTGAAGCTTTTGCTGTAACTCTTCAAGTTTTATTTTTGCTTCACTGTTAACACAGGCTTGTTGTAATTGTTGTTGCAGAGCTTGTATCTGATCTTATTTTTCATTTAATAATAGCTTTACCTCAGATGCTTTATCAATAGTTGCGGAGGCATAAGCTCCTGTAATCTGAGATAACTTGGCAAGATTGTCAGTTGGATCCGTAGTAGGATCCTTCCATAAGACATCTAATTGTTCTGCCTCAGTAGAGATTAAGTTCTCTAACTTTATCTTTTTCCTTTGCTTCCTCACTACTGTTGTATACTGCGGGCTGTAAAATACATCTAGAGGAGGAATGTCCTCTATATTGAGTACAATTTCAGAAGAGGGAGTGATAGGTATATGCTCAGTTTCTGTGACAGTGCCACTTATTCCCGTGCTCAAAAATTTTATTGTCTGTACAGGGGTCTGTATATTTTGTCCTTCTACATTAAGAAATTGATTAAAAGTTTCCCATTCTTTGTCCAATTTAGTCCTGACTGTCGGTTGCTGTACGTTGAGAGGTGGAAGATTCAACTGTGGAGTGGTAAAAGTCTGTTGTTGTGAAAGCTCTTTTAGATTGAGTTGTATCCTTCACTGAACTTTCATCATTATCAATCTTTTTAGAATGCTCAGAAGTCTCTTTGTCAGAATTCAACTTAGAATTTTCTGTATTTGAGTTGCCACTAAGACTAACACTAGGAGTTGGTTCCCTTACGGGTTCCAAGCGTAAATTTTCCAAAGGGATAGTAGTTAGTCTTCTCTCTCTGTAAACTTTAAATTCCTGAAAGTCTTCTAGGGATAACTGTGTTTGAGCTAAATGAAAAACTTCTTTAAATGAACCTTTTGTTTGAAACATATCATCAAAAGGATCTTCTTCTCCAAAAAACACTCTTACTTTGATTGCAGTGGTGAAATTTTTAACAACATCAATTGGATCAAATAACCTTCTCGAAAACTTGAACAGTTGTAAGCATGTATTATTGCTTACCTCTTTGAATGTGTGACCTGTAGAAATTTGTTGAATAATGATTAATTATCCACCGAGACTATCCTGATCACATACAATTCAAATTTATATGCAACACATAATCTCTTCCACTCAGATCATCAAACATGTGGAAATAAAACAAGCGATAACACATCAAATCATCATACACATTAACACAGTATGTATGGGGAAAGCTTATAGCTGAAAACCCCGCAGCTATTGTGTATATTATAATGGAGAAATCATGTAACAAAATGAGTACAATACTCCTCACAAGTACTCAGTACTTTCTCATGAAGTTACACACAAACTAGCTTGGTTTTGAACAGGTTATTGGTTCAAAACTCACCGCCAATTGCCTTGCCTCTATTGCGCAATCATGGCCTGTCTATATAGAGATCCAAGGTTCGAATCTCCTTGGCTTGACAGCGCAATAATCATGGGAAATTCCTCCAAGTGTGGTGCAAATCGCATGCACAACTGATGTCGCCACTGATAGCTAACTCCACCCTTTCATCTACCTCTTTCACTGGTCTCCACTGAACTGATCATGCACTGTAGTGAACTGATGTGTTCTTGAGTTGAATAATGAGTTACTAATTAATGAATTAAATAATATTTAATTCACTCAACTCATTACTAGTTGATTAGCTAGTTAAACTAATCTCAACCAGTTCAACTAAGTTAAACCGAACACAACTCCACCAACTGTCTCATCAACTCCACCAAACTTCTACCACTGAAGTCCTAACTGAAGTCAACCATGCATGAGCTCACCAAACCCCTAGGAATAGCGTAATTCCTCTGTCGGATGCATGAGCCACTTCTGTAGCTCGAACTGAAGTGCTCCAAGAGAGTAAACTGAAGTTTAGAGTCCAAATATTATTAAGGGTAAATAATATTTGACTTCCCTATTTTTAGGATAGGCAGTCTAAAAATAGACTTCGACCTATAGGTCAAAAAATAGAGATCCATCTATTTTTACCAACATGACCAATACTCCAAGAATAACATACTGCAACCCCTGGACCATGCTCCATATGTCTAAAAATAGACTTTGCGCCAGAATTTGCCTGCGGGCCCACTTAGTGAAGGCGACTTCATTTCACTAAGCTCCATCATATTGCTGCATTTTCAACACTCCCTCTCAGCAAGATATGGATTATCTGCAACCCCTATCCTACCTCTGTGGAATTCGAACTTGCTCCTGGTGAGCGCCTTCGTCAGGATGTCGGCATCCTGATCCTCCGTGGGAACATATGAAAGCATCATGATTCTTCGCTGAACACAATCTCTGATATGATGGTACCTGATGTCGATGTGTTTGTACCTATCATGAAACACTGGATTAGCCGAGAGTTTAATGCAACTCTGGTTATCACAGTAAATCACTGTAGGCTCCAAATGCAACCTGAACAATCCTGTGAGGATCTTCCTCATCCAAATAGCCTCGCATGCAGCCAAACTAGCTGCCATGTACTCGGCCTCTACTGAACTGAGTGCCACGGATATTTGCTTCCTACTGTACCACGAAACTGCTATCGACCCAATGCTGAAAACTCCTCCAGATGTGCTCTTCCGGTCCGTTGGGCTTCCTGCCCAATCTGCATCAGTGAAGCCAGAAAGCTTTGCTCCATCCTCTTGTCTGTACCATAGACCATATCCCAATGTGCCTCTGATATAGTGCAATACATGCTTGCCTGCCTTCCAAAAGAGCTTGGTAGGCTTAACCATAGCTTGCGAAAGCTGGTTAACTGCATAGCATATATCGGGTCGTGTATTGACCAGATACATAAGCGACCCTACCAACTGTCGATAGACAGTGGCATCCACTACCTCCGCTGAAGTAGCATCCTCCTTCCTCCAACCACCAGGAAGAGGAGTGTCAACAAGCTTGCAGCCTTGCATGTTGAACCTCTCCAGAATCTCTCGGGCATACTTGCCCTGAGAAACAAACAGTCCTCCACTGCGCTGCCAAATCTCCAATCCCAGGAAATAATGAAGGATGCCCAGGTCCTTCATCTCAAACTCTCGTGCAAGATCCTCCTTGCATGAAAGTATCAACCGCTCATCGCCAGTCAAAATCAGATCATCTACATACAGTACGATGATCAACAGCTTCCCCTCCACCACAATCTGGTACAGGTTTGGATCCGCCTCACTCTTGGAGAATCCAAGCCCTGTGAAGTAGCTGTCTATCCGAGTGTACCAAGCACGAGGTGCTTGCTTCAGCCCATACAGTGCTCTCTTGAGTCGGCACACATGCGACTCACCGCTGAAGATCTCAAAACCTTCAGGCTGCTCTATGTACACCTCTTCCTCAATAACTCCATTGAGGAACGCAGTCTTCACATCCATCTGATGAATGTGCCACCCCATCTGCGCTGAGAGAGCAAGGATCGTCCGTACGGAAGAGTACCTTGCGACAGGTGCAAAAGTCTCCTCATAGTCAATCCCCTCGATCTGTGAGAAGCCACGGGCGACAAATCTCGCCTTGTACTTCTCCACACTCCCGTCAGCCGCCTGCTTCACCTTTTAGATCCATCGCGAACCTACAACTGATTTCCCAACCGGTCTTGGGACAATCTCCCATGCACTGTTCCTGATGATCGAATCATATTCTTCGATCATGGCATCAACCCATGCGGTTTCCTCCACAGCTTCCTCAAAAGAGGATGGCTCTGTCACAACACATTGACTCATAAGAGCCATGTATCCAGTGTACCGATCCGGTGACTGTCTCTGTCTGCGCTGTGCTGTAGGTGGTCCTACAACCTTCTCTGCATCTCAAGCCAGTCGCTCAGCTTCTGTAGTGCGCATGCACCCTCTGATGGTTGGCGCTGCCTGGGTGGTTTCTTCCACCTCCCGAACCTCCTCTTGTGGCTGATCCACATCCGGAAGCTCCTCCTTAGGAACTAACAGCTCCTCATCTGCATGCAAGTGTAGCTCCCTCTCAAGCGAACACTGCATGGCTTTCTCCTCCCGAAATTTTATATCCCGTCGCACAACAGTCTTGCGACTGTCTGGCACATACACCCGATAGTTGTGAGGTGTATCAGTGTACCCCACAAATATTCCAACCTCGGCAGTTGGATCCAGCTTCCTTCTCGCATCCTTCGTCACATGCATGTAGACAGGAGAACCAAAAATCCGCAAATGGGAAATATCAGGCCTCTTGCCAGAATAAGCCTCCTCTGGTGTACTCATGCCAAGAACCTCGTGAGGACAACGGTTCTGCACATACACTGCTGTATTGCATGCCTCAGCCCACAAGTGAAGGGGTAGGCCCTGATCATGCAACATCGCCCGTGCAGCACCCACGATCGTTCTGTTCTTCCGCTCAGCCACCCTGTTCTGCTGTGGGTTATGGGGTGCGATGAGCTCTCTCCAAATCCCTTCTGCGCTGCAGAACTCCTTGAATTCAGCCGAGATGAATTCACCACCATTGTTGCTCCTTAGAGCAATCACCTTCTTCCCCGACTCCTTCTCGACCAGTGCTTTAAACTCATAGAACTTCGCGAATGTATCGCTCTTCTTCTGCATGAAGAAGATCCAAGACTTTCGAGAGAAATCATCAACAAAGATCACGTAGTACTTGTGCTTTGCTGTCGAAGCAACTGAGAAAGGACCACACACATCTGTGTGAACTCTCTCAAGGATCGTCGTGGCGCGACTATCCTTCTCGTGAAAGGTGGCTTTCACATACTTCCCTAAAGCACACCCCTTGCACTGATCTGACTGCGCAAGAGTGCCCTTAGGAAGCCCAGTAGAAATCTGCTGCAGAATCTTCAAAGCTCCATGGTGAAGGTGGCCCAATCTCCTGTGCCACAGCTCGCCCTCATCATCCCGGCTCACCACTTCTCCCGCCTTGCATGCCATAGCTGCGCAGCCATCTACCTGCAACTGATAAAGGTTCTTGGTTCGAACCCCTATCTTCCGGGTCTCTCCAGTAGTCTTACTGCGCAGGAAGGCTTTTCCTTCGCTTAAGACCACATCATACCCCTTATCCTCCAACATCGCCACAGAGATCAAGTTCTTCTTCAATCCAGGTACATGCATGACATCCCTCAATACAAAGGGTTTACCAGACTCCCTCTGAAAGGATATGGTACCGATACCAGTCGCATTATATCTACCATCATCACCCATCTCGATGTGCACACCCAAATCTTTGTCCTCCAGATCTGAGAACAAATCCCGATCTCCCGAGAAAATGGCCGCCACCGCACAATCGAAACCACCGAGTCCCATCACCGCCCGAGACCAGCATGCGATCGGTGAAAATTCAAGTCGAGCTGAGTGAAGCTGACCTCTCCATCTTCGGATCTTCACAGCTTTCTTGCTTGTTCTTCTTCTTCTTTGGACAATTGGTAGCATAATGTCCGTGATCATGGCAGTGAAAACACTTCACTTTCGCCATATCCTGCTTCTTGCCCTTTGCACCAGAATGAGAGGTTTTCTTACCCTTCCCCTTCTTTGTTTTGGCAACCAAAGCGCAGTTTTCTTCATCAGCTCCCTTTGATGAAGATCCATCTCGAGTAGTCCTCCTTATCTACTCCTGCATGAGATCCGCCCAAAGGCGCTCCCATCCCGGCAGCTTCTCCCGACCATTGACACTATCTTGATATGAGTGCCAAGCCTTCGGAAGACCAAGGAGAGCCAGGTCGACCATGTCCTCATCTTCGACGGTCACCCCCACACTTCCCAGCTCATCTCTGCATTGAGTGAACTTCGTGAGGTATTTGGCGATACTGTCGCCTTTCTCCATCTTGATGTTCCTGAGCTTATCTTTGAGCACCAGCTTCATTTTGTCGCTCTTACTCTGGAATAGACCCGTCAAAGCTTTCCACATTAAATATGGAGAAGCCTTTCCATGCAGGCTGGATACAATATGATCCTTGACGCCCTCCAACGGGATCCTTCGACATTTCGCCATCTTCTTTTGCCATGCTTCGACTTCAGCAGGATCAGTGGGCCTTTGGACATCCGTATCCATGAACTCCTTCAGTCCATTATCTTCTAATACTGCCTCCATGCGATCCTTCCATGCAACATAATTCGAACTGCCTTCAAGAGCATATTAGAGTCGCAAACCGTTGAAAGACATTTTCAACTCCGGCACCAAGAAAACAAAGCTATACGCAAAATTTCGAGATTCACCTCAAGCTCAAGCATCTAGATGCGGCAGAAAAAATGTTTAGCACATGGAGCAAGCGCGAGGCATTTACCAGACCTTTCACTTTCCGAAGAAAGATGGATCCGGAGGCTACCTGGCCCGCATGCAGACTCTGTCTACCGAAATAAGTTTGTAATCACTGTGATGATCAATCTCTGCTTCAATAGCTCCGATACCATGTAAAAATTTGCTGAATAATGATTAATTATCCACCGAGACTATCCTGATCACATACAATTCGAATTTATATGCAACACATAATCTCTTCCACTCAGATCATCAAACATGCGGAAATAAAACAAGCGATAACACATCAAATCATCATACACATTAACACAGTATGTATGGGGAAAGCTTATAGCTGAAAACCCCTCAGCTATTGTGTATATTATAATGGATAAATCATGTAACAAAATGAGTACAATACTCCTCACAAGTACTCAGTACTTTCTCATGAAGTTACACACAAACTAGCGTGGTTTTGAACAGGTTACTGGTTCAAAACTCACCGCTAATTGCCTTGCCTCTATTGCGCAATCATGGCCTGTCTATATAGAGATCCAAGGTTCGAATCTCCTTGGCTTGATAGAGCAATCATCATGGGTAATTCCTCCAAGTGTGGTGCAAATCTCATGCACAACTGATGTCGCCACTGATAGCTAACTCCACCCTTTCATCTACCTCTTTCACTGGTCTCCACTGAACTGTCCATGCACTGTAGTGAACTGATGTGTTCTTGAGTTGAATAATGAGTTACTAATTAATGAGTTAAATAATATTTAATTCACTCCACTCATTACTAGTTGATTAGCTAGTTAAACTAATCTTAACTAGTTCAACTAAGTTAAACCGAACACAACTCCACTCTGCATTTGTCTGTTAACTCCAACAAGCCTTGCGAAGTCCTAAGCAGAAGTCAACCATGAAATAGCTCAACCAAACCCCTAGGAATAGCATAATTTCTTTTTCAGTTGCATGGGCCACGTCCGTAGCTCAAATTGAAGTGCGCCAAGAGAATAAGATAATGTTTATAGTCCAAATATTATTAAGAGCTAATAATATTTGACTGTTCTATTTTTAGCTCAACAGTCTAAAAATAGAAACCGCCCAGTGTCTAAAAACAGAGGTCCATATATTTTTACCAACTTGACCAATACTCCAAGAATAACATACTGCAACCCTTGGACCATGCTCCATATGTCTAAAAATAGACATAGTCTAAAAATAGATTTTGCGCCAGAATTTGCCTGCGGGCCCACTTAGTGAAGGCGACTTCATTTGACTAAGCTCCATCATCTTGCTGCATTTTCAACATGACCAACATCAAACAATGAAAATTCTCCACAGGCTACGGGAAATTGTGGCCAAATTCCCTTCTTCTTCTCCGTTAATTCCTTTGTCAAACCTCCTTCACCACAAGTTTGATAAGCAATCTCTCGAGCTACAAGTTTATCCGGAACATACAGGGGTAAAACATGGGGGGAAGCAGAACTTCCAAAAACCCTTACATAAGTAAACAACTCTTCCCCAAACCATCTTTCGACAGGGAGAATGTCGACTTTTGCTTCCGGGGATAACCTTGGAGCATCCTTATTATACAATATTTTGTACAGAGGCAGCATTATGCCATGGCAAATTTTGTAAAAATGAGGAACAAACTTTGATTCCCACAACTCTTTGTGATAGACATGAATAGGCAAGGGATCATGAATTGTCCATTGCCAACCCATTAAAGGGAATTTAGAAACAAAACAAATTGAATCCATAACATAGGTAGATAGATAAAAAGGAGGATAAATCCTCTGAGAAACAGTCCGTTTGGACCAGTAATTGAAAATGGCAGTGGTTAAATTATCGGACAAGATTTTAGCCCAGTCTACAATTGTAGCGTTAACAGCAGCATTCAACAAAGGGAGCCATTCAGGCAAGACCATATTTATGTCAGGCTTTCCAAAATGTCTGCATAACATAGCAGCAGCAAAACAATATGGAGAGGTGAGTGAACCAGTACTGTACATACCGTGTTTGTTTTTCTTCAATGGTTCCTCTCTCTTGGTCCATTCCTTGGTGCATTCCGCTAAATTTGCATTTTCTCTGGCGAATTTCTCCATAAATTGTTTGTTGTAAGTCATCTGAGGTTCCGGTAAGTGATACATAAGCCTCAAATCTTCTATAGTGAATGACCCAATGAGTTCTTGTCCTAGAGTTCTAAATTTCCTGTCCGAAATATCGGTGTTATCCAGCACCCATTTTATCATATCTGTATACGGAAGAATTCTCGGTCTTGCTGCTATTCTGTGAAGAAATGAACAAGCCAATTCTGTAAGAGACGCTTCAGAGGAATTACTTGATCCAGCAGTAGCCGCGACTTCCATTACCCTGGGATTTTCTTCTTCGAGCAGATTATGCATGCCCTCCCAGGTAGTGATACCGGCGTCCTTATTGCAAGCAGTATCCGTATACAGGGAAGCCATCTCTTTGTTTTCAGCACTCAAAACTTTCTCTTTCTTACCCATAATGCTCTGTGAATGCTTTGTATAGTCTTCTGCTCCTTTGCGCCTACGGTGTTACGAATTAAATGAGATTAATGAGATGAGAAAGGTGATGGGATAGTTTTAAATGCTGAAGGCGGATAAAAACGTGAAACAACCTTTCAATCACAAAAAAATCCTTTCCATCAATGATTAACAATCCATTCATTAATTTTGACATCAAAGCGCATAACGGATATTTATTTATGAAAATATTTACTTTGGACACCGTGTTAGAAGAATTTGCGATAATGCGATCTGCGATTTGTTGTGCAATGTCGCAAAATCGCAATATCTCGGATCGCAATCATCGCAAATCGCAAAATCGAAAATCGAAATCTAATATTATCGCGAAATCGTAATATCGCAACATCGAGGAATCGCAATTTCACAAAATATAACTTATTAAAAAACTTTTCTGCGATATGCGGTTTGCGATATATACTTTAATGTATAGTTCTTTGGGATCGCACTATCGCAATATCGCGGAATCGCAATTTTGAAAGATTTTTCTTGCACAAAGGATACCCATTTTTTCGATCGATGCGGTATTTTTATTCAAAGAAAGATTATTTTTTGATCTATCATAAACTTAGGTTTATTTTAAAGATTTTCAAAGGAATTTCCCTAAGTTATGATAGTAAGTTTTATTTGAGAAAGGAAATAAATTCTAAATTAATTTTTTGGATTTCTTGACTAAGGGTCCCCACTTATTTAGTATTATGACTAATATTAAATAAGAAGGGGGGTTGTTGCTGGCCACCACAATGTGATAATTGTGTTAATTTGAATTAATTCAATACGTGTGTAGAGAAAAAAGAAGAAAAAAAAATATGTTGTATAGCTGCAAATAAAACTGAAAACGACAGTAAAGGAAATTGAATGCGACAGTAAAATAAATAGCTAAAGATGCATCAATTTAAACCCAAGGAGGAGGGCTTCCCAACAACTATTCTATGGGTGGGTGAAATATATTCAAAACACACAAAATGGCCAATGGATCTAAGTTTGGTAGGGACAGGGATCTAAAGGTTAGATCTGATAGAAAGAGGGGAAGAAAACAACAAAACACCAAAGGGAAAAATGTTGCAAAAAGGTGGGCGAAAGGCTACAACCTGAAGGGAAACGGGGTGGACCCTAAAGGAGGACCAAACAAAACTGAAAATATGTGTTTTGGATGCATGAATAACCGATATGAAATGGATCTAAAAGTGTAGGTTCAGATCTGAAAAATGGCTAAAAACATTGAAATCTCAGAAGACCTGCTTCAGCTAAACTCCTCCTAAAAAGGTGGAAGCGTACTGAAGCCCTAAGGGGCTTGGTTCCTACTTTGACGAGTAAAACTAAGAAATTACAGGTCCAATATGGGTGAAGAGGGAGGTCAGACAACTCTGAACAGTGCCCCAGACAAACCCAGAAAAATCACAGGTGTACTTTAGTCCATCTAATAGTAACAGGTTAGATAACCAAAAATTGGTGTAACAATCGATCCTTAGCTTCTACCTTTTTTCTTTTTGTACACACACCAAATCAGTTTCCAAACCCAGAAATCACCCAGTTCCTTTTCTTCTCTTCAATCACGTACACATACACACTATGTACATCACAACACATACATCCATACATGGTGTACAAGACCACACAATATGTACACCCACAGCGGCATACGATGCATACACCTACACCTGGTGTACAATACAACAAAACACATACACCTACACTAGCATACAACACATATGCCTACACTCAGTGTACAATACAACACAACAGGCACACCTACATTCGGTGTACAACACAACACAATACATATACATATACATAGTACAAAAAAATGAATACACATGTCACGATACCACGACAACACCATGCACATACATATTACCACATGCTCGCAAAAAAACATGTACAACATGCACACAATACCACATGTATACTAGACATGGTGTACTTTAATCTATCTAATAGTAACAGGTTAGATGACCAAAAATTGGTGTAACAATCAATCCTTAGCTTCTACCTTTGTTCTTTCTGTACACACACTAGATCGGTTGCTACACCCAGTAATCACCCAGTGCCTTTGCTTCTCTTCAATCACGTACACATACATAGTGTGTACATCACAACACATACATCCATACATGGCGTACAACACCAAACAATACATACACCCTCGCCGACATACGACGCATACACCTACACCTAGTGTACAATACAACACAACACATATGCCTACACCGACATACAACACATACGCCTACACTCAGTGTATAATACAACACAATAGGCACACCTACATTCAGTGTACAACATAACATAATACATATACATATACATAGTACAAAAAAACTAATACACATGTCATGATACCATGACAACACCGTGCACATACATATTATCACATGCTCGCAACACAACATGTACGACATGCACACATTACCACATGTATACTAGTACCATATGCACAACATGTACACAGTACCACCTGTACACAAAAAAACCTGCACAATTTGTGCACAACATCACATGTACATGACACCACCTGCACAATTTGTACACAACACCAAATGTATACCGCACCACCTATACAGTGTCTACACAATACCACATGTACACATTGCCACATGCATGACATGTACACGGTACCACCTGCATACAACACCACATGTACAACATGTACACAACACCACATGCACACAAAACCATATGTAAAATTATGCACACAACACCATATGTACATAGAACCATATGTACAACACGCACACAACACCATATTTACATAGCATGACATATACAACATGTACATGGCACCATATGTACGCAAGACCACATATCCAACATGCACACAACACCGCATAGCCAACATGCGTAGTATAATGCGTACACATCACCTCATATCCAACATGTACATAGCACCATCTATACCTAGCATTGCATATGCAATATACACACAACACCATATATACAACAGGAATACAACATCATAGGTACACAATACTATATATGCAACTTTACACGTCACCATAGGTACAATCACTGAATATATAATATGCACAACATATACACAACAATGTAATTGCACATCCATAGACCGCACACTGACCCCATAAGAAACCTTGCTTCTAGTGTCTTTCCACAATCCATGCTTATCCTAACATGTCACATATCACACTACTTTCACTTCGTTGATATACCCCTCAGCATTACCTGACCATAACATAAACATAGGAATAATAAAAGCATATAATATCAATTCATGTCCACATAATACTGACCTCATATATTTTTCAGAGTTATTCTTCCCAATTTATTCCTCATAAACCAGGAACCTCTTCATGCCATTCGCATACATAAGAAATCATTCCTCCACAAGGATGATCCTTGAAAACCCTATGATACAGTGACATATATGCATAGATACATACATATATATAATCATTAGAATAAATAAATCATGATCTTGTTAGACAAAGAGATACATACACACATATATACATATAAACATTAACATTAGACAATCATTATTCATGACAACCCTGTCAGACACGACATACATACATACATACATGTATATATATAAACATCAACATAATCATGATCACAACAAAATTTTCTAGATATCATAATTTCTAGGTTAAAAAACATCCTTTATTCATGCATAACATGCACAACGTTGAGAACAACAATTCCCAACATAACCAAGGCATCTGTTATCTCAAATCCATTCACTTTACCTTTCTTGCTACCTTTCTCATAACTATCCTGCCATCATCAATTTACACCAAAAGACCCAACCAATCCAACCCACTATCACAATCTATACTTCATCTTCCCTTATACATGCATCGAGCTTCATCCATGTCCTTCATTACCTGTTGGGCACAACACAACTCTCCTCGAGATCCAATAACTTTAATCTTTCACAACCAATTCCCAAGGCTCAAAACATAAAATACAATGATAAGAACAAGAAACGATTAGAAGAAAACCATGAAAACCAATAGAAATATGACACCACAACCAAAGTGGCATATCTTTGCACCAGACATAAACAAGACCAAAAATCAAGCGAAAAAAATCAAAAGGGCCAAAAGCAAAAAATTATCAACAAACACCATGACCCAATCCCCGTGTTTCCCACTGCTTCCAAAGGAAATCTCATCCCGGGCCCTCTTCAAGATTTCATGGTAGTCCCTTGCCATGTAATCCCCTGCATCAAACTGTCATAAACACATAACAATCATTGCATAAATAAACATAACAGTATACCAGTTACCTTACGTTGTTGGGCCAATCACGCTGCCTTGTAACTGAACACACACATGTCAGTCACACGTTCCAAATATCAATACAACATATCTATTAATTTGGAATCAACATTTACCAAGTCTAAAAACCATGTCATAATCAACAATCAACTCACATTCATCAGTCATAATACATGATGCTACAACTATCACCTACATAAACTAAAGTATATATCAATTGTCTTAACACATACGTGTTATTACAATTGTCTTAAAACAAGATCATTACTTCATTCAATCTTATAGATGCAACTTCATATCATGCGATTAATCAAACATTTAACAGTAAACAAACAACATAATAGACACCAACACTCAAACACAAAATAGATGACATACTGGAGAGTTTGCCGGATTATCCACAATCTCACGAAACCCTTGTCGACGTTTCGAATCCCAACGGGGATCCATCTTCAGGACATTGGAATGAAGAATTCTAAGAAGGGTCATAATCCATTAATAGCGAAGAAGGGAGGAAAGGCAAGGGCCGACCAAAAAAAATTTTCTATTACTTCAATTTTTATAATTATTAATTTTTGATTTAATTCAAAGATTTATTAATTTTTAATTATAATAATAATACTAAGTTTTTTTATGTTAATAAATAATAACCTTACTAAATTTATTTTATTAAAAAGTTTATTATTTTAATTTTAATAATAATACTAAGTTTTTTATGTTAATAAATAATAACCTTACTAGATTTATTTTATTAAAAAGTTAATTATTATCGAAGTTTTAATATTAAAAATAATAAACTTATTAAATATATTTTATTTTATTAATAAGTTTATTATTTTCAAAAAAAATTTAAAAAATCCTAACCCTATTAATTCAAAGATGTTTCATAGCTAATAAAAAGTTTAAGGATAATAATAATTTATTTAAGGGAAATTTATTTCACAAACTTTTTAAGGGTAATTTATTTTATTTTTGAAAAAAAATTTAATTTTAAATTTTATTTTATTTTATTTTTTTTAAAATTAAAAATATAAGTTAAAAATAAAACCACCTATCTATTTTAAGAATTAATTAATTAATTAAATAAACTAAGAAAATCCTAAGGAGTATTAATGTTTATTTATTTATTAATTTTTAAATAAATAATTATTTAATACTTCTAGAAAAACCTTTATTGGTTATAATGAGGAGGGTTATAGTTTAACATGAAACTAATGCTAATTAATGATTAGTCATCTATAATTATTATGATTAGTTAATCTAATAAAAATTAATCTAGTAAAATAAATAAGCAAATAAGTAATTTCTACTTAATAATTATTTATAAATTAATTAATTTTTATTATATAAAATAAAAATTAATTAAAGTTAATAATTATTAAAAGAAAGTTCCTTATTTGTTAAACCACTACTACTTAAAGAAAGGAGACAAACCTAAAAATTATTATACCTACAAACTCATACCTGGGAGGAATGTGTTCTTGAGGAGCAGATTTGTTGAAGAAGAAAGCTCGTACCTTAATGTATCTCAGGGGAGGCTATCTTGTCTTTACAATCAATCTAGATTAGCATGAAATAAATTCACAACACCTCAACTCAACATAACTAATATCAGGATATCCATAAAAGTAACTAACCAACATGTTCACCTCATAAACTCATAAAAAATTGTCATTCATGCATATAAATCACATATCCACAGTCAACCTAGATTAGTACAATACAATATCACAAATATATTGGCTCATACATGAACATAATAACCCTAACCATCTACATAATCCAATCCAAAAAAATATGATACGTATAACATCGAGATCTTAATGAAATAACCCTAATAATCAAGTTACTAGCATACAACAACAACAAACTATATATCATGCTCATCAACAACATGTAACCTAATCATCAAGCTAAATATCATACAAAAACAACTAGTTAACCTATATCCTACTCATCAACAACATATAACATAACTAACATAAAACAACAATAGCAATGCATACCACCATAGGTTGCTATCATTCATGACTATCCGACACATGTACATATGATTTCACTAATCAACTAGCATCTATAATTTATGAAACCATAACATCAATAGAATGAAAGGAATACTCATAAAAATAATCCATATGACTACACTGATCAAATAACATTTATCATGCATGTAACCAAAACAACCATAGACTAACATGTTAAATTTTCAGATTGTTCTATGTTGTATCAATTAATTTAGCCCAAGTTACTTGTTCATAAAAAATTCTTATAGAAACCATGAATGGCATACCTGCATGCCAAACATACAAACTTATAGGAAGGTCTTATCTTACCCCAAATTCAATTGTTTCAACTTCACTTTAATGATCTTCATCTCCTACTCTATCTCAGACAACACATTAGCATCATAACATACCAATATCATAATGATGACCTAATTTCATATATTGACCTCATGATGCATGACAACATCGACCATTCCAACTTACACAGAAAATACATAAGCGTGAACAACATGTAACCAAACATGAACAACAAATGCATGTACTACATGTAACAACATGTACTCAAGCATGCACAGACAACACCCAAGCCTGGAAAACATGTAACCAAGAATAAACAAAAAATGCATACACTATATGTATAAACATGAAAGCAAGCATGCACAAACATTACATAAGAAAGAACCACACATAACCAATCATACAATCATGACAACATGTTGAAAACAACACCATTAGCGCTTCCATGGCAATACCACCATGGACAACACAACATGGATGCAACAAGCACATATAGACCACAAGCATACTTGATCTAGGAGGATCCTCTAGTTTCTCCAAGTTCAAAGGTCTCATATGTTCTCGGAACTAGCGCCAAGTTGTGGTGCTCGTCACATTGAATACAGAATTGTATTTGGTTTCTCATTTGGTCTCTAGATGAAGGAGAAATCATCCATAAAATTTTATGATGAACAGGTGCAAAATAAGCCTAGCTAGACATGTGGCATTCCCACTGCTCGACACATGGAAATATTCTAGTCAATATTATCAAAAGGTTCAAAGTTTAGTTTCAAGTGCATATCTATAGGTGAATGGTGATATTTCGGGTTTTTTTTGGTTAAAGATTCATATTTCATTTCATGGGTGCATTAGCATGTTTATGGTGCATTTTTAATGTCAAAACATTAACCTAAGGTGCAAACTATGTTTAAAAATCTATGGAGTGAAAATATATATTTTCAAAACCATATAAGATGTTAGAGCAGAATTATTATCATACAATATTAAAACCTAAGAAATAAACCTATGGTACCAAAATCATGGCGCATATATTGAATACCATATGACCAATAGTTAAAAAACTATGGTATCGGCGGAGATAATATGGTAACTATGCTAACAATTGGCATATGTATTTACATGATGGATCAAATTTTGATGGCATAGATGGCAGTCTAGAAACGGCGGGGAGACGACACCTTCATACACGGCAAGACAGTTCAGCAGTTTTGCCATGGGTTTTACCACAGGTCCAGTCACCATCGGAGGTGGCACGGTTGCAAAACATCACACAGGTGGTTGAGGTGATGGTTAGGTGGAACAAAGCAAGTCAATACCATCGAGGGGTTAGGCCAGGAGGCTGTGTTTACGTGGACTGTTGGGTTGGTGATATCCAGAGACATTAATTCTTCAAACCATATGGTATGTTTGACATTCCGCAAACAGTACTGCCTCCAGATTCCTGTTGCAGCAAGCCAAAGCTATCAGAGAAAATCCATGGGTGTGTGTTCATTTTGACCGTCGGAGATATACAAATTCATAAGCTAGGTTTCTGTGATAAATTTTTTTAAGATATATGTATATCAAGTATTAAACAAAGCGCCATAAACTAAGGTTATGGTTTGTAAACCATACAAAATGCACCGTATCCAAATAAATGCGCTATATATTAAAAAATGTATGCCAAAAATAGGTATAAAAGTTAATGTTGTATGATTAAATATATGCGCTAACATAAGATTGTGTTGAGGTGTTGAAATGTCATTGCACCATGTAAAATTTAGTTCACCAAACCAAAAAAACTGTTATGTATAGCCCGGGAGGTTCGACCCTGGAACCTGCCGAAGGAATTATAAAACCTTAGCCATTGTACCAATGGAGAAAAGAGTGATTAATTAGTTTATGTTGAGCAGGAAAATCAACTCTGCAGACAAAGGCGATCCCTCTAGCCCTAGGGTGGGTCTAAAAACAAGGGAACGCGTTGAATTCCTAAATTCCTAGCTTGTAAATGAAATATGGACTGGAACAAATATCCTACCTCAGTTCAATGCTTTTGTCGTAGCATGCAGCAGTGGTCCTTCGATCTTTGTCTTCACGCCTTGTACTCTGTTGGTGACGATGTCCATGCACCTAAACAAATATCAAACAAATGTTGACAACATACAAACATATACATTCGTCTACAACTATTCAACTAGTCAAGGAGAGTTAAACACTTCAAATATAAATGGAAATAAAGTTGGAACTAGAAACCAGTTGTGCATTATTGATGTATGAAAAAAAATTTTAAAACCTATGCCTTGACGTTGTAGATCTCCTTTGACGGGTTCAGTCAAACACGTCTCAAGCATTTGTTCGTCATTCGCCTCAATGAGGCAGTGGGCTTAAACTCTCTCTCATAACAACAAACTCTTCTTTGCTCTCTTCAACACGCCAGCTATAACTATGGTTGTTCAGCTAGCTGAATCAATGTGAGGAAGAACAATTTATAAGAGAGGAGGAGGAGGTTTGGGATCCACATATGGTGGAGGAGAGGTCTATCCCTTTGGGGAGTTTCACATTTGTAGGAACTAATAGGCCAAAGGGAGAAACTCGACTTGATCCAATCGAACGAACAACCATGACTCCGCTCACGAAGTTGTTAAACCATAGAAGATTCATTTCTATTTTTAAAAAAATTCCAAAATCAGTTTGGCGTGGGTTCCCTTCTGAAACAAAGCATCGATTGGCATGAGGCTCGATGTTAATTTGTCTATGGGCGCGAGGACATAAATACCTACCAGCGCCGACCCAAAAGCATAGGTTTATGAAGGTTTGCTTGAGGAATGATCAACAGAGATCATGTTTCTGACATGTCAAGGGGTGCAATGACATTCATGGAAATGTATGATAGTACACAAGGGTCACTGAAATGGTCCTCCAATGTTCGGGATGGGGATTGCAGAGACATGAAAAAATACTGTGTAATAAATTCCCCCTAAAGCATGAAGTTCAAGAGAGAAGAAGGGGTGAAATGCTTTACAAGAACATTCCCAAACCAAAAATCCATTGTTGGAAGACCTACAAGACCAAGTACAACTGATATCTCTGATACATGAGAATGTGGTATGGGCGTAGCCATCCATAATAGAGAACACGTAATAAGATCCAAGTTATGGATGTAGCCATCCAATGAGAATGATCATCAAATATACTTAGGTATGGTTGCAGCCATCCAATCAAAAGAGTCATGCATATAGTCATGATGAACCAAATTGTCCCGTAGCCTAGATTTCATTAGACAAAACCCAGGGTCTTGCGCTCTGTCTCGACCCAAACAAGTACAAATTTAAGAATGTGAATGAATGAGTTGAAGTCGAACATGCAAGAAAGTCACCTGATTACCAGCCAATGATGAAACCTGTTAACAGGTGCAAGAGAGACCACCAATAATGACAATGGTTCACAAGGTATGGCTAGTACAATCCACGAAATGTGAACAATGAGTTGGAGTCGAACATCCATGAAATCACTCGATCGAAGGCCAATGATGAGAACCCATCGTCAAATGCGAAGAACTTTCCATTGAGGCATGCAAGCTCTAAGGTACCAGAGGGGAGTCTCTAGATCAGCTTCCTGGATAATGAGCTGAAGTTGACAAGAAGTGACTGGTCGAAGGAGGGCTATAATGTTTCCCACATCATTGACATAAGACAGAGTAATAATATGATAATGAATTGGGGCTAAACAGAGGATCAGGGGTTGAAAAATGCAGAAGGAACTTCTCTTGAACATATTGGCGACACAACTTCGAAATTTGGTAGTATTTGACATCAAGGGATCTGAGGTCGTGGTGATGAGGCAAAGAGAAGATGAGAGGTCAAAATGGATAACCCAAACCCATGGAGGAAAAATGACGAATATGGTATTTCCCCAACCCGACACAACAACAAACAAGTGTCACGTTTAAGAGTAACATACTGTCGACAAAACTGAGAACTGATTCCATTTTCCCCCACCATTTTTGGCGAGTACCCCAATTATTTTTGGAAACAAGCTTGAAGGGGATATCATATGCTTGTCATGTAAGTTTTTCCTTCGAACAAATCCATCATAGTAGATTTTACGAGCCCTAGAAAGGAGGAACTCAGTAACGTCATGATGACAACATCCGATGTCATTTAGTTTTAATGAATCTGACAATGGAAGAACTCAACGTCTTTTCATGTTTAGAGAGTTTGAAAAGAAGAAGAAAAGAATACTCCAGAAGGTCTCTTTTCATAGGTAGTCTCACATATCCGAAAAGGTAGAAAACAAAATCTGAGAGAACCTCTTAGCCATGTTTGACTAAGGTATTCCTTTTTCGTAAATAATCTATCCCAGCCCAAAAAAGGGGTAAACGTATACTGGGTAGATGACGTTTTGCAGCCTTTAATGAGTTCAAAAGGACAAGAGTATCGTCAATCTTTGTAAATTTTTAGATTCATAAAAGAGCTAAAAGATGACTCCAGGGGGTGAATTTTTTGTGTTTTTACCGAGTCTAAAAAAGTAATAATACAACTCGTTACTTCATCATCATTATTTTTAGGACTTGTTGCTGCACAAGAAATAAACGTAAAACCCATTTTTCGAGATAAAATAATAAAATAATAGAAAAAAATGGCAAAAACCTAATTAGGGTTTAGAAAAGGTTATAAAATAATGCAAATAGTAAAAACAATTCACTTTTTACCTTTTCACCTTCTTGTGAGCATTTTTACCATTTTTTACTGTGAACTTGCAGAGCTGACAATAGGCAATCCAAGTGGTCATTTTCGAATCCATTTTTTCCAGGTATGAGATTTGATCTTCATCTACAATTTAAGTTACTTTTAATTGTCTACTTTTATGGTTTGAGGAATTTTGGGGAGGTCTTGTAAAATTTTGGCCGCGGCGGTCAACACAGGTTCCGGGCATGGAGTCGCGCCCAACCTCGAAAATTTTGAACGGGGAGGCACCAATCGGTGCTATTGTTTGAAAAATAGCGGCACTGAATGCCATGCCCAATGTTTTAAGACTTGTATCCAAAAATGGCTAGCAAAAAATGTTCTAAATGTTACCTAGAGGCTAACAGAACCTCATTTGTTGGTTTTTGCATGGAAATCAGTAGCCAAGATGGTCATAGAGTGGAATAACGAGAGCATGGGGAAGAGGATGAATAAGATATGGTAAATGATACATGTATGGATGCCCTGAGAAACTGTGGGCTCCTGAAATTCTTCTTGACCCCATGTTTGAGAGCTCGGCTAGAGCTACTGTAGTATTTGATTAGTGTGTGGGATACTGATCGGGAAAGATTCATGATTCAAGACCAAGATCTAGAGATAGAAGTCTCCGACATTTATTTGATAACTGGATTGTCACGGAGGGGAGAAAAACGATTGCTGACAGGTACCCTGGTTGTAAATTTTTTAGATGTTCTATGCTTGATGCAACTTTACTTTTATTACAGCAATCACCCAAATAGTTAAGTAAAATTCTGATAGAACATACCAATGGATCTATAGAAGACAAACCAAAAACAGGAGAATGTGATGGTGCGTTACGGCGGTCAATAGGATGCTTCAACCAGCAAAGTCTCCTTGATCAGCCAACCCAGAATGTGTCACAACAATCCTCAAATCAGTCACCCAATCAACTCAATTCAACTCCAGAAAAGTCAACGCTGTCCAAAAAAGTCAACGCAGGGCAGCAACATCAAAGTCAACGCAGATCCAACTTCGGTCAACCTTTTGACCTCGGTTCTTGTGCCAATGTGTACGGACTCTCAAAATCGAAGTCTCCAACAAATTTTAGCCTCTTTGGACCATGCGTTGACCAAATTCAACGCTGGTCAAACTTTCTTGGAAACCCTAGCTGCAGCAATGCGTCCTTCTTCTTGGCTGTAGTAACTCATCCTTCTTCCCACGTGTGAGCCGAAAATGTCCTCCAAGGAGCTCGTACTAGATTAGAAGAGAAGAAGATGTGATGATGAGTGAGTAAAATGCTCTCCAAAGTTGATTGTATTTATATACATCATTGAGGTGTGTGACACATCTGCTGGGGGTGTAAAACCTTAAGGTCGACTTGCACATATAATTTATTATAAATAATAAATTCAAAATAAATGTTCTGCTCGTCGGATTCAGATAAATTTTATATGGATCTTACACCTCTCTGAAAGAGGAATCCAGTAAAAATATCGGTATCTTCATCTGAGCATCACAACATGGAGTTTGGACCTAGTTGTCCAATTTTGACACTCCCTCTCAACTAGGGAGAACTCCATCCACCAGTGCAATCAAACATCGTGCGTCATCCCGCCTTAACTTGCTTTGCTGGCCTCTTTATTTTAGAACAGAAGTGGGGTCAGTCACAAAGACATCATACCCGGCTGACAGATTCAGCCCAAAGGTCCGAAACCTCTATCAGACTCACAAAGAGTCTCCAACCAACCCGAAGTTGGTTCATCTGACTCGAAGTCAGGCGTAGGTCCGAAACCTCACTATACTTGATCCCAGATCAAGTGGTTGGACCGTGCCATCCTAGATAGAGAGTACGGCAATCACTGATGTGTCCATCAGTATTTGCTACTAGTCTCTAGCTTTTCCCACCTCATTGGCCAAATGAGAGGTACTTCCCATGAGCCCTGAACTCAATGGGTAGGATGCATACGGGGTACAGAAAAATGAGAGGTGAACCAACTCAAAATCACAACGGTGGGGTCCAAGCACACCAACAAGGTTTGGCAAGCCTAGCCTTGTGGTTGCTCATAGCTCCGAGAAGTTGTCCCCAAAGCCCCTCAGAGCTCCCAGAGCCCATCATCCAACGGGACCCACATCATAGGGTCGTTCCACGATACCAAGATTCTCACGGAAGGTTAGGAACTTGACCTTCCCCAGGGGCTTAGTGAGAACATCCACGACCTGCTCATCAGTTCCTATATGATCGAGCCTTACAGCGCCTCGCTGTACCATATCCCGGATGAAATGATACCTGATATCAATATGCTTGGATCGGTCGTGGAAAACAGGATTCTCAGTCATGCGAATCCCACTCTGGTTATCACAGAGTATCACGGTGGTATCTAGCACATGTCCAAACATCTCACTAAAGAGCTTTCGCAACCAAACTGCTTCACAACAGGCCATACTCGCTGTAATGTATTTGGCCTCAGCGGTGCTCAAAGCCACCGACTTATGGTTCTTTCTCATCCATGAAATCGAAGCAGAACCAAGATTGAAGCAGCATCCCGATGTGCTCTTACGATCCACCACACTGCCAGCCCAATCGGCATCAATATATCCATGGAGTGTCACACTCCCGGCAGTGTATCTCAACCCATGGTTTATCGTGCCCCGAAGATATCTCAGAAGATTCTTCGCACCAACCCAGTGAAAGTGATGAGGCTCAACCATCTGTTGACTCAAAGTGTTCACTGCAAAACATACATCTGAACGGGTGTTCACTAAGAACAGCAGGGCCCCTACGAGTTGACGATACTCAGTAGGATTGGCCAATACGAGGCCCCGGCCAGTATGTTCCTCTCCAACTTCCGCGGATCTTGAGTTCCATTGGTGTTGACACGGTCTTGCAGTCCACCATACCAAATCTTTCCAGAAGTTTCACAATGTATTTTCCTTGAGAAAGGAAAATTTCTCTAGGTCTCTGCCAGACCTCCAGGCCTAGGAAGTAGTGCATCAGTCCTAGGTCCTTCATCTCGAACTCAGCAGCGAGCTCCCTCTTACATTGATGAATGAGAGGGTCAGCACCTGTCAGGAAGAGGTCATCCACATACAGCACTAGAATGAGAGGCATCCCCTGGACAACCTTGAAGTAAAGGTTCGGATCAGCATTACTTCGGGTGAAGCTCAGCTTCATCAAGTAGCTATCCATCCTCTCGTACCAAGCTCTGGGTGCTTGCTTCAACCCATAGCGGGCTTTCTTCAATCTGCAGACATGAGTGTCCCGATCCTGAACTTCAAATCCCAGAGGTTGTTCTACATACACCTCTTCTTTTATTGTACCATGCAGAAAGGCGGTCTTGACATCCATCTGATGAAGACTCCAACCTTGCGTAGCAGCAAGGGCTATGATTGATCGAATGGTGGTATATCGTGCCACAGGTGCAAATATGTCATCATAATCTACTCCTTCCTTTTGAGAGAAGCCATGGGCAACAAATCTTGCCTTGAACTTTTCAGCACTTCCATCAGAACCATGCTTGATCTTGTAGAGCCATTTCGCTGTGACAACTGATTTGTCCTTCGGTCTTGGAACCACATCCCAGACATCATTCTTCATTATGGACTCATATTCTTCGTGCATAGCATCCTTCCAGACTTGATGCTTTATGGCTTCCTCAAAAGATCCAGGTTCAGATTGTACAATAGTACTCATGGCAGCTAGATACCCTTGGTATCTACACGGCTTCTTGCTTTCTCGGAATGTCCCCCTTGGGGCAGCATGACCCTCAGCATCTTCGAGGGTGTCCCCGAGCCATGATGGTCTCTTTCCCAGTGAAGGAGATGGATCAATAAGGTCCATTGGTCCTTCAATATCAGGCATTGTCTCATCCTGCGGTTCTTCTTGATTTCCAGGCCTTTCTTCATGATTTTCTTCAGATCTTGGAAGATCTACTACTTTCCTCAGGGAAGCATCTTCGTCAAAAGTGACATCATGGCATATCTCTACTTCCCTTTGACCAGGTACATAGACTCTATAGGCCTTAGAAGTTTCACTGTAGCCTACAAACATTCCTTTCTTTCCAGAAGCATCCAGCTTGCTTCTCTTTTCTTTTGGCACATGAAAATAAACAGGACATCCAAAAATTCTAAAATGTGAGATGTCAGGTTTCTTACCAGTGGAAACCTCTTCGGGAGTTTTGGAGTCCAGGGCGGAATGAGGGCATCGGTTTTGAATGTATACAGCAGTATTCGCAGCTTCTCCCCACAGAAACTTCGGTAGACCTTGGTCACATAGCATGGCACGGGCAGCTTCCACAATGGTCATGTTCTTTCGTTCAGCAACGCCATTTTGCTTAGGAGTATAGGCAGTAGTAGTCTCCCTCTTAATGCCAGCTTCGCTGCAAAATTCCTTGAACTCATTTGACTCATATTTGGTGCCATTGTCGGTCCTCAAAATATTGATTTTATTCCCTGTCATATTTTCCACCAAGGCTTTGAAGGTACGGAACCACATGAAAGCCTCATCCTTCTTCTTCAAGAAGTATATCCAGGTTTTGCGGGAGAAGTCATCAGTGAATGTCATATGGTAAGAACATCCTCCCAGGGATGTCACGGGTAGCATACCAGATAGATCAGAATGGACCAGTTGCAAAATATCAGATGTCTTTGTGACACTTGAGGGGAAAGGTCCCCTTGTATGCTTTCTTTCGGCACAACCCTTACATACACCTTCATGATTATTTCCAAAATCGGGCATCCCTGTCACCACCTTCCTTGCTTCGGGAAGGGCCTTGTAATGAAGGTGTCCAAACCTTCGATGCCATAGTTCAGTTTGTCGGATAGTATCACATGTCATAGCTCCTAGAGGACTTCCTTCAACTTGGTAGAGTGTTCCAACTCTAAAACCAATCACGATAGCTTCCTTGAGATTCTTCTTCCACATGCGCACTTTTCCATCAATGAATGCCACATTGAAGCCTTTGTCTTCAATCGCTGATATAGACACAAGGTTCTTCTTCAATTTTGGTACATAGAGTACATCTTGCAAATGTAGGACTTGTCCTTGAGACAAGTGGAGGGTCACAGTCCCTGTCCCTTTCACGGGATATGTGGAATTATCTCCAAGGATAATTTCCAGATTAGTATCCTTCTCAACCATGTCAGAGAGTGCTTCCTTGAACCCAGTGATGTGTCTTGAGGCACCACTATCTATCAGCTAGACATCCATAGTGTCGGGCGGGGATGCAGCAGAGAGAGCAGATACAAGAATGTATTCATTTCTTTTATCAACAACATTTGACTCTTCATACCTGGAGTTTCTAGACTTTTTGAAAAGTTGATTGTTTCCATCAGAGGGAGCCTTCCTCTTTCCTTTGGACCTGTTGATTCTTTGATTTCCATTCCTCCGGTTATTGTTGTTGTCATCACTATCGGGAGAATCCTTTTTGAAAGGACATTCTCTGGCATAGTGACCAGGCCTATGACAAGTGAAACACTTGCCCTTCTTTCCTTGGGCCCTTGTTCTTCCTTTTTTCTTAGAGCCACCAGAGTTCTTCTTTCTAGAATGAGCAGCATAGGCAGCATTTCTGTCATTTTCATATTCCTTCATTCTTGTCTCTTCTTGCATGCATATGGACAGTAGCACGTCAAAGTTAGGAATTGTACTATTATTGAGGATGGTAGTGTTGAATACTTTCCATTCATATGGGAGTCCTCCAAGTGCGGTGAGTACCATCTCACGATCGGCTATTGTCTCCCCAATAGCTAGCAGATTGTTCCTAATCTCAGTCAATTTCAGAAAGTATGTTTGGACAGACTCATCCCTGCCTTTCTTTAGATTCTTCAATTGATTCTTGAAGAATAGCACTTGGTTTACATTGTTTACCTTGAACATCAGGATCAATTTATCATACATCTCTCTGGATGTACCCAACTCAAAGATGTAGGCCACCAGGCTTTTATGAATGGATTCCCTGATCATCAGCTTTGCTTTGATCTCCCCCTTCTTATACTTGGTTTTACCAGCAGCAGTAGCATTGGATGGAGGTTCTTGTATCTTACCTAGTACATGGTCCATGAGATCATGGTCTTCCAATTTGAGATCTAATATCATCTTCCAGGCATGGAAGTCATCCCTTCCAGTCAGCTTGTCATTCTCCTTGAAGTCATAACTTGTGGAACCCATTTTTCTTAGAAGGTGATTGCTATAAGTTAGGGCTTGTCTTCACCTCATCTCTGATCCCATGTAAATTTTTGTAGATGTTCTATGCTTGATGCAACTTTACTTTTATTACAGCAATCACCCAAATAGTTAAGTAAAATGCTGATAGAACATACCAATGGATCTATAGAAGACAAACCAAAAACAGGAGAATGTGATGGTGCGTTACGGCGGTCAACAAGATGCTTCAACTAGCAAAGTCTCCTTGATCAGCCAACCCAGAATGTGTCACAACAATCCTCAAATCAATCACCCAATCAACTCAAGTCAACTCCAGAAAAGTCAACGCTGTCCAGAAAAGTCAACGCAGGGCAGCAACATCAAAGTCAACGCAGCTCCAACTTCGGTCAACCTTTTGACCTCGGTTCTTGTGCCAATGTGTATGGCCTCTCAAAATCGAAGTCTCCAACAAATTTCAGCCTCTTTGGACCATGCGTTGACCAAAGTCAACGCTGGTCAAACTTTCTTGGAAACCCTAGCTGCAGCAATGCGTCCTTCTTCTTGGCTGTAGTAACTCGTCCTTCTTCCCACGTGTGAACTGAAAATGTCCTCCAAGGAGCTCGTACTAGATTAGAAGAGAAGAAGATGTGATGATGAGTGAGTAAAATGCTCTCCAAAGTTGATTGTATTTATATACATCATTGAGGTGTGTGACACATCTGCTGGGGGTTTAAAACCTTAAGGCCGACCTGCACATATAATTTATTATAAATAATAAATTCAAAATAAATGTTCTGCTCATCGGATTAAGATAAATTTTATATGGATCTTACACCTCTCTGAAAGAGGAATCCAGTAAAAATATCGGTATCTTCATCTGAGCATCACAACATGTAGTTTGGACCTAGTTGTCCAATTTTAACACTGGTCGTTGGAGAGAGCATGGGCATGTTGATAGACAGAGTCTATCCTGGAGCAAAGAAAGGATCCAAGAGGGGCAAAGTAGACAGTCAGACAGTGCTTGAATTGGAATTGAGGGTAGTGCTACATACTATAACTTAGGTCACCAGATCTCAAGCTCCCCACGAAGCTACAAAGACACAACTTCAACTGGATGTGCATGGCTCAAACCATCTTCAATTAGGCGGAAGCAGTGACAATCAATCTTAAACGTCAGTTAACCAAATGCAAAAACGGTAAGCTGAAATATTTTGGATATGGGTCCATCTTGATATCGTTCATCCTGGAACGATTGTCGATATTTCAGTGCCAGGAGGTGGCAGTACCTATACCACTAGCATGAGAGCCACGGATGGTCCATTGGGTAGAGTTGATGCCTCGATCAGGAGGTGGTCAACACATGTTGTGGAGACCATAATTCTTTGATTGGCTATGCCAACAGTTCATTGTACTAGAGGATTGGTCGTACACCGGTACAGATTTCAAGGGCAATCTGAACCTTCCACTCTTAGAAGGAGATGGCTGGGATGAGGATTTAGGTAAAAATTAATTTATTTTTATTTTTATGAGTATTATGATTTTTTTTTTACATGTGTTCTAATATTTACTCATGTGCTGCAGATGTTGGACCAGAGATACCTGCAGGGATGTCCCCCATATCACGGAGGGTCCCACAAGATTTCAAAGGGGCCCTCATGGCGAGGGAAGCGAGGAAAAATAAATCACGTGCAACTTGGAGGGACTCACAAGTGGGATCCCAGACTATGTGAGATTCGAGGACGTTCCTCATGCTTATCAGAGGCACACCGCAGGAGTGTCTAACCGCATCCACCGATTACTGAGGCAGGTCGTACGTGTAGTAACATGCTATCATGAGCACCATATGGATTAAACACCTAGGTTTCATTTCCACATATTTTTTAGAGAAACGATGTCTCAGGATGTAACCAAAACACATATATTTTTTGAACTATGATGTACGCATGGACGCAAACAATCAATATATATATATATATATATATATATATGCTTATTTTCCTGTCAAAATCTCACTATGTAATGACGAAGCTTTTACAAATTTTGCAAATGTATATCTAATACAATATTGGCTGCTGCATCAGTTAATGTATTCATTATTTTGGGAATATGCTAATATGTGATATAATCAAAATTCCTTTCTAACAAATGAACACGCAAATACATCCTTAAAATATGAGGGTTTCTAACAGAATAATGCCCATTGAGTTGAAGAACAACAAGCTGAGAGTCTAGGTTTACAATTAATTCATGAATGTCGAGGGCAATAGCTTCAGTTAGGAGTTCGATGACTGCACTGTATTCAGCGACATTGTTGGTTGTTCGTCTTAGACAAATACCTTGAAGGTTTACCAACTCATCACTAGAATCATAAATCACCCAAGCTGCGGAGGATAGATTCTGGGTACTGTGGGAGGCACCGTCAGCGAAATTGACATAAGGAGTGACAAATATCTGCACAATAAGCAAAGACATAATAAGAAGGAAAAAATTGCTCGCAAATCACATCAAGCCAAAAAATGTACAAAAATGAAAAACACACTTATCTACAAAAGGACATGCACGAGAAACTCATGCATAATATTTTTTGAGATACAACCCATTTCAGGGCTAATCCAAAGGATATCCTTCATAGACAATAAGCTCATAGGGCCCATGCCACATGGGTTCGAATTTACCTTCCCTAGCTTATCATGAGATTGGTCATACAAGAGGACTAAGTCTCCTTCTACGAAGGTACGAGGGAAAATCGTCTGGTCAAAATGAGCTTTGACCTGCTTTTTCTGTGCTTCTATGACTAGAGCAGCGAAGCGGCGAGTTTCATCAAGCCTCTCTAAATATAAAATATTCTCTTCCTCTGGTGAGGTGTTAGGCAGTAATTCAACAGTTATCTTGAGGGAAGGAATTTCACATTCAATCAAAAGGGTAGCCTCCAAACCATAAACAAGCTGAAATGGGGTGAATTTGGTTGCATCCTTCACCAAGGTTCGGTAATCCCAGAGAGCGGAAAACAACATGAGATGCCAATTGGACTTGTGCATCCCAATCGTATGATGAAGCATGGTGACTAATACCTTATTCACGGCTTCAACTTGGCCATTGGCTTGGGGGTAGTATGGTGTTGAGATGTCGTGGCGCGAACCCAACTTAGTAGTCAACGCAGCCATCATATAACGATGAAAATGGGAGTCATGGTCGGTGATAATGGATTAAGGGACACCAAACCTGGTAAACACATGATTGAAAATAAATTGGGTAGTTGTCTTGCCGTCAATTATGAGTGTAGGCATTGCTTCAGCCCATTTAGTGAAGTAGTCCATGGCTACAATAATATAACCGTTCCCCCCGATCGAGCAAGGGTTACACGTCATAAAATCGATACCCCACTTTTCAAAGGGACCAACTACAATGACGGGATGGAGGCGAGCGGGTGGCACGCGCATCTAGTGCTAGTAGATCTGGCACTCATGACATTTACGGACAACGAGGATACAATATTTAAAAATGGTAGGCCAAAAAAATCCAGCAGGAAGAATTTTTTGAGCAGTAGCATACCCAGACATGTGACCGCCACATGCGCCATAATGGCGATCATTGAGGACTTTTTTAGCTTCCTCAAGGGTCAAACACCGGCAAAGAATGGAATCAGCTCTGATTTGGTATAAAGTATCTTTGAGTATGCGATAGGGTTGTGAATCATGACGGATATGTCGATGAGTATTTTTTGTCAACTCAGAATAGAAGATGGAAGTCCAGAGATAAATGATGATATCACCATACCATGGATCGAGGGTGATAATAAGAAAAACAGTATCATCCAGAATTTTTTCCTCATAACCAGGGGAGCAGAGGTAGAAGGTAAAGAGCATATCAAATCGGAAAAAACCAATGACTTCTTCAATTTGGAGGTAGTGAAATCCAAATAAAACTCTTGGAGGATAACTATCCACTTGGAATATTTCCCCCCCAGCAATTCTCGAGTTAAAATGTAGGTCATGGGGTTGCAATCAGAAATCACGATTGTCGTGCGGAGCAAAATATAATGGCGAAAACGTTGGATAGCTTGAACAGCTACCAACGCCAATTTCTCTACATGAGAAAAACATGTTTTAGTGTCAAGAAGATTGCGGCTCAAATAATAAAGGACATGTTCATCACCATCATCATTGTCTTGTACCAGAACCATGGCAATAGTGCTAAAAGCAGCAGCCAAATAGAGTGAATATTCATGATGATAATTCATGGGACGCAAAAGAGGAGCATTGACAAGAAAAGTATTCAGTGCATCAAAATATTTTTGGTCAATCTCATCCCATAGGAACGGGACGCCTTTCTTAAGCAATCACTTGAAACCTTTGGCTACTTCAGCATATTTCTATATAAAACGGCGCAGGAAATTATCTTTCCCTTGAAAACTCTGCAACTGATGTAAAGAGGAAGGGGAGGGGAGATTAACAATAGCTTCGACCTTAAGATGATCGAGACGAATTCCATCTTTGGAAATGACAAACCCAAGGAGTCTACTAGAATCAACGCAGAAGACACATTTGTGCAGATTAAGCCGAACGTTGTAGCATCTACAACAAAGAAATATTTGACAGAGGTCTTTCGGGTGATCCTTAAGCTTAGTGGAATGAGCCGGAAGGTCATCCAGGTAAGGTTGAACAAGGTGCTTAATATCGTGAAAAGTGTATTACATTTCTTGTTAGAATGTGGCATCGACATTCTTAAGGCCAAAAGGGAGCTTCTTGTATGCGAAGGTGCCCCATGGGAAGATGAAGGTGATCTTATGTTGATCAATCGGTAGTATATTGATATGGTTGTAACCATAGAAGCCGTCCATAAGGGAAAAAAATCTTACTCCCAGCACATTCATTAATGATCTGGTCGATGAATGGAGTGGGATATTTAACCTTAGGAAAAACATGATTGATGTCGCAGTAATCCACCTAAAATCGAATAGTACTCTGATTTTTCTCTAGAGGGACGATGCTAGAGACCTAATATGTCAAGGGGATCAGATAAATGAAGCCCGCTCTGAGAATTTTTTCAACTTCTCCATTTATGGCAGCTACCTTTCTAGGGTGCACGAGATGAAGGCGTTGGCGAGCAGGTTTCACATCAGGGTAAGTAGGGATCTCGTGCACGACTATGCTCAGATTGATGTCAGGAATTTCCTCGTAGGACTAAGCAAAAACGTCTTGAAACTCATGGAAGTGACTAGTATAGACCTCGATCTCATCAAGAGAATAGATCACCCCAATGTGGATGTTCTCGACAACCCCCAGTTTAATGGAGATGTCAATAGGCATCATTTGAGTAATATTCCCCATGTTTCCTTCTGCAAAAATTTCATGTGTCAAGATAGGCATTTGAAGCGAATGGGAAGGAGCTTGGGAAGTGAACTTCTGAAGACATTATACATGGCCCCAAGGCCAGGGAGAAAGGAGGAACGATGATGACTATCGTCCTAGGGAACATCCTTAAGAGACATGGTTTCCACGATGGCTTCATCAATTGGAAACGTCTCATTCAACAGATCAAGAGAATTTGAAGCACGGAGCCAAGGGGATTGAGAATACGTGTCGAGAGACATACTCGAAGGAGTATGATCAGAAGGAGGACAAGTAAAAGTTGAAATAACTTCACAATAATTAATTTCTATTGGGCTTAGTGGCATCGTGTTACCAAGTGAATCAACCTGCTCAGGCGAAGGGATGATCCATAGATCAGAAGATGTGGATATTATATTTACCCGAGCAGTGTTGGGTGGAGGAAGAGAAAAGAGACCCATAAGGGCGGGATCTTTGAAAAGTACCGGCCCCACACTTTCATAAGGCGTAGGAATACATTTTATGTATGGAACATTACTCTCGAAGGAGGTGGAAGTGAAAAAGGATAACTGATCGATAGTGATGATTCTTCCTTCATGGGGAAACCTAAGAACATGAAAGAGAGTGGATGGTATGCATAGCATGGCGTGAGTCCAACTGCGACCGAGGAGGAGATTATAGTTGAGTTTGGTGTTAAAGACTTCAACCTTAACATTAACCATTTTTCTTCCAATGTTATAGGTAAGCTGGTGAGGACACCGAGAGGGAGAGATTCCCTTCTGTCGAAGGCTTCTAAAGCGTTTGGAGACTTATTAAGGGTCGGAGAACCAATGGCTTTCCATCATGCAACGGACATGATGAAAGTAGATGCACCTTCGTCCACGACTACTCGATGGATATTCTTACCATTAATCCCAACTTGGATAATCAAAGAAATCTTGTGAGGGAGATGCAGAACAAAATTTTCCAGATCAAAAGTGATAAGGCTTGAATCAGCGAGGTCAACCCCTCCGATAGCGGATAACAAAGCCTTCTGTTGTGATGGACAGCTCTGAAGCACTTCCAAAATGGACATATCAAATGACACTTGAGCCAAATCCTCAACAATACTGTAATGTTGAGTAGCACGAGCATTCAGGTTATAGGAGGACTTACAGAGAACGCCTTTAGAATGTGGTCATACAATGGGCTTAGGACTGGGCCTTTCATTGTGAAGAGGGCCAAAAGTAGGTGGGGGAGGGAGACCATTTGCAATATCTTTCCCCGCCGCCTGACACGATTCAGTATAATCTCTTGATCTGGTAGCAATAGTTATGGATGGAACACCATTCATCATGAAAACCTGAGAGCCAAAAGGGGCAGGGGATTGAGGTTTTTCCACAATCTAATTTTGTTGTGATGGGAATGGTTCTTTAAGAATAGCCAGATTTCCTTTGAGCAGTCGACTCACCTCGGCTTGTCGTGGACGGTCCTTGGGGTAATGCTCATCATCACATATCAGACAAGTATACTTCGGTTTACGTTTCAAGCCATCATCAGTATTGGGTTTAGGATAATCCTGCTTTGGGGTATCGGCTTTGGCCTTGGCTTTACCCATATTCTTACCTTTAGAAGCTTTATCCGTCAGGGTGGAATGGAAGACATTCACTTCTGTGGTCTTGCCAAGATTAGGAGGTGGCTGAGAAGCAGTATCGGCAAAATAAGTAGATTTCTGCTTTGCGGAATTGGGAGAAGACTTATGGGAAGTCTAAGACACAAAACCAATGATATCATCGATGGATTTTGTTGCCGGTGCTTTGGAAGTTCCAGGTCGTGGAGCATCAGGAAAGAGTTCATAAAGTGTGCCAGATCAATAGTACACAAGATCGAGATACTGGGCATGAGCGATGGCCTGTCCCTCATTAACACGTGTCCCCATATCAATTTCTTTAGTAATCGAACTAATAAAAGAGGTAATGAACCAATCAGTCAGAAGTTGATCAGGGATCTCAAACTTGATCAAACGATGACATTGCCTCCATTCATGAATATGATCAGAGATATGGGTGGCTCTATCTTGTTTCAAAGATGTTAGGAGGTGCGTTCCTGTTTCATAACAAACTGGTAACTGAAAGTGTGTGAGAAATGCCATTGCTAGAGAGTTGAAATCTTGAAAGATGCCATGGGAGAGCTCAAAGTACCACTTTGCAATGGCACCTGTGAGATTTGTTTGAAAAATATGTAAACAAATAGAATCATCAACCCAAAAGTTAGAGGAGCACCATAGGTGGTATGTTGTAACATGCGCTTGGGGGTATTCTCCGGACTTGCCTTTGAATTTGGGACAATCGCCAGGGATCTTGGTGGAAACTAGGGGCCAATACGGATTATGAAGAATAGGATCATTCATTAACTTCAACACATCAGGCAACTCTAGCGTATCAAGGAATGGAAATTGTGGATTGAAACACATCGCAGGCCTTTGATAAAGATCGACGTTAGGGTTCCAACAGGTCAGGAGAAATTTTAAGCCCATATGTTTTGTCCCGGAGGATTTTTTCCATAGGGTTTATAATTTTGATAATTCTGCCCATAAATTGGTTGAGGACCAGGGTATCGATTCTGAGTGAACCACTAAGGTCTAGCTTGAGAAACATATGGATTTTGCTGCAGGATGAAAGCAGTGCCTTGGGGTGGACCTTGTACCATCAAATTTTGACCTTGGGATACCATTAGTTGGCCTTGAGGAATGAAAGGTTGGCCCTGAGGCTGCACAGGCTATCCCTGGGGTGCAGGTTGGCCTGGTTACTAAGGTTGAACAGGTTGTCCTTGAAAACCAGGTTGGCCTGAAGTTTGCGGACCAGATTGTCCCTGAAAAATAGGTTGACCTGATGGTTGAGATAAGCCAGGCTATCCCTGAAGACCAGGTTGACCTGGATGACCAGTGGAGGGTTGGCCTTCCTGAACATAAGGCTGGTTTTGTTGCTCAAAAGGTTGTCCCTGAGGTGGATAGGTTTTCCCCTGAGGAACATATGGCGCTCCTTGTTGAACATGAGGTTAACTAGTAGGACCGTAGGGTTGTCCCTGTGAACCATGGGGTTGTCCCTGTTGGTACATGAACTGGTTTGGGCGAACCGTAACTTGTTGTGTTTGAACATACAATGGACCTTCCAGAAGAGGCCCATGCTAATAGACATGATTCCCATGTTCATCATAGTATTATGGTAGCTTTACTTGAGTCGAAATCTGCTGACAACCCTGGGGGAGGTAATTCTAGTATTGAATAGCCATCATATACTAGTCATATGAAAAACCTCCCAGAATAGGATTAGAAGAGATAAGCACACTACTAATGGGTTGATTGACTCCTGACACGTGAGGTCCTAAGCCACTTAAAACGGGCCTAACAGATATTGTGGAAGCATTGGGATGCATCCCATGAACAACAAAAGATGACGATAATGATGGAACCACATTATCAGATTGTGTGGAGGAAGCCACACAAAAATTGGGTTGGGTTGGGACATACGTGACCATCGTCGAAACAATGGAAATCGAAGAGGATGGGCCAGACACAAACAACCATGTAAAAGGATCCGTCGTACCTGACCATAGTAGGTTTTGGTACAAAGATGCAGCACCAGAGATTATCTAACCCAAAGAACGATAACCAACTGGGATAGATGAAGGCTGAGAGGAAGGCTAAGTCGTCACATAAGGAAAATCCTCAGGAGGGAATTGATATTCTCCCATTGATACAAAAGTATCTTCACTACTAACAGGACTTGAGGCATCCATATCGTATGGAGACCTGTCAGGGAACAACTAGCGAGCGGTAGAGGGAAAAGCACCGGACAAAGGTGTCATGGGAAAATTTGAGCATTGAGAGGGATCTTCTCTCAAAAATAAAAAACATCTGGGGGCTACCAGTTGATGTCAAACGGCTCCTCAGCGGCAAACCGAGTGGCGAGAGGTTGAACGCTTGGGAGGATAGTACCTTAAAGGTTCTATGTCCCAACAGACTGAGGTGTCTCCGAAGAAACCCTGAGGGGAGGCTCTTCACTATGAGGTAATGAAGAGGATGACGAAACAGGTGGTTCTGCCACCATGAATTTGTCTCGTAAAGAAGGAGAGAAAAGAGATGACCAATTCGGGGCTTTAAGAACAATCGCTAAGGAATTACTCATGAACCAGCTGAGAAAATAAATGGGCTTGTGATCATGGGTAATTAATTTTATGACACTGAAACAAAAATATGCCTTTTCATGTTTTAAGAGTTTAGAAAAGGATAAAAGGTGACTCAATTCACTTTCAGTTTGGATGAGCTCGAAAGGACAAGTGCTCGATGATCTTTTCAAATTTTAAAGTCACGGAAAGATCAAAATGACTACTCAGGAACTTTAGGCAAGAGGTTGTACCAGGCTCCCATGAACTACAATATACACCTTGGTGATAAAATGAAATATAAATGACCAAGGACTTAATGTACGTGCAAGAAGTCTCCCTGAATGTTGTGTTTGGTGTATCACGGTTACAAGGTGGCAGACTCGGCTTCCTATGGATAAAAAATTGCAACCTATGAGGGTCTCCCTTTATATACGTGACGGTACGGGGAGCACAAGTCCATACTAGCGCTGTCTAATGCCATATGGCGAGCGAAAAATGCTAGGTTTGATGACACCGAAACACATCACTAGCCTAGACCTTTAATTGTGAGCATTAAGTTTCAATGCTTCCTTAGGTTGATCGAGTTAATTTTATAGTTTATCTTGAAATTATGTTTCAGTTTCAAGGCCTTACCGAGTGTAATCTCAAATCTCTAATGCACAACTATATGAGATAAAGAATGCCATTTCAATTTGTTTAAAATCTAGTTAAGAGAGGGATAGAGGTTCGCAAAAAAGCAACAACCCATCGAATGCAAGAATGACACTTTCCTTTATGCTACTAATACAGCCAAAGAAAAAATCAAAAAATCCGTCTCTTTTTTTTCACTTTCTAATGAAGAAGAAACCTCCTAATGCAAAAGAATACTTTTCATTTTCAAACAAAAAGAAAGAATGCAAATTTTTTGTTCTTTTGTATGAGTGAGAAGCAATAATGCAATGCTACACTAAAAGGACAAAACCAAAACTAGCTTTGAGCAACTTCGAACGAAATAATCAAAACACGAAGAGACCAATTCTAAGAGAATGTAAAACACACTCAAAACTAGACAGGAATTCCTTTATGCATAAAAATTACTTTCAAGTCCACTCAATGAGCAATGTGATCTACGCTCAAGGCGATGGAGGGAGGGTCAAAAGGACATGAGGATGACAGTTCGACAATCCTACAATATGTAGAATCCAAAGAAGAGACCAAGGAATCAAAAAATAAGCTGAAAAGAAAAATGAATAAACTGAATCATATCCAGCTCAGAGACTCAACAAACATATGACCAAACAAACCATTAAAGACACCTAGACACCCTAGGCTGAAAATTTCACACTGATCAAATGAGAGACAATCAACTGAAACAAGCAAGACAGGGAAGTCAAAACCAATATAAATGGACTAATCTAGGGAGAAAAACCAATATAGAGGGTAAGAGGCACTGGAAACTCAGGAAATAGGCCCAAAATCAAACCTACAGGAATCAACGCGACTCTTCAGTAGTAATCCAAGTTGAACAGGGAAAATCACACCGGTGCCAAAGGCAACTCGCGCTAATGGGCGCGACTATCAGGCAAACAGCAGCGCCGAGTAAGGAAACCAAGGAAAAAGGAAAGGATAGCTAAGGAAACACCAGGCTTATCACTATGAGAATAGGTGAAGTGGCTTGAAACAATCAGATAAGCAAAAAAAAATTAGAGAAATGAAAATACGACCAAAGTTTGACAGCCAATAAAAACTTCAAAATGAAAAATGAGAGACGACAAGCACACTAATCCCCAGTATGGTCGCCAACTTGTTGAGCAGGAAATCCCCTCCGTGGATAGAAGCGATCCCTCTATCCCTAGGGTGGATCTAGCAACAAGGGAACACGTTGAATTCCTAAATTCCTAGCTTGTGAATGAAATATGGGCTCGAATAGATATCCTACCTCAGTTTAATGCTTTTGTCATGGCACACAACAGCGGTCCTTTGATCTTTGTCTTCATGCCTTGCACTCTGCTGGTGATTATTTCCATGCACCTGAACAAATATTAAACAAACGTTGATAGCATACAAACATATACATTCATCTACAACTATTCAACTAGTCAAGGAGAGTTAAACACTTCGAATATAAATGGAAACAAAGTTGGAACCAGAAACTAGTCATGTATTATTGATGTATGAAAAAGAAGTTTACAACATATGCCTTGAAGTTGTAGATATCCTTCGACGGGTTCAGTCGGGCATGTCTCAAGCATTCGTTTGTCGTTCGACTCAATGAGGAAGTGGGCTTAAACTCTCTCTCACAAAAATAGACTCTTCACTTCTCTATTCAACACACCAGCTGTAACTATAACTGTTCAGCTAGTTGAATCAATGTGAGGAAGAAGAATTTATATGAGAGGAGGATGAGGTTTGGGATCCACCTATGGTGGATGAGAGGTCTATCCCTTTGGGGAGTTTCACATTCGTAGGAACTAATAGGCCAAAGGGAGAAACTTGACTCGGTCCAGTCGAACGAACAACCGTGACTCCACTCATGAAGCTGTTAAACCATAGAAGCTTCGTTTATAGTTTAAAAAACTTTCCAAAAGTAGCTCGGTGCAGGTGCCCTTCTTAGATAGAGTGTTGATTGGTGCGAGGCTCAGTGTTAATTTGTTAATGGGCATGAGGACATAACTACCTACCAGCACCGACCTAAAATCATAAGTTTATGAGGGTCTACTTGAAGAATTATCAACAGAGATCATGTTCCTAACATGCCAAGGGGTGCAATGACATTCATGGAAATGTATCACAATACATAAGGGTCACTGAAATAGTCCTCCAATTTTCAGGATGGGGATTGCAGGGATGATGACAAAATATTGTGTAATAGCTTCTGAATAGGGTGTTGTATGTGACTCTCTTTCTTCATGTAATCATATCTTGGCCATCCTTGAGCCATTTTTAGAATGGAGATGGGTGTTGGAAATTTGAGATAGAACACTTCTTTTATACAGTAACCAGTAGTTCTTGTGTTCACATATAAGTTGGTGAAATTTCATGTAAATAAAATCTTTGGAGAATTCCTAATAAAACAGATGCCCACTTGGAAGTGAACCCGGAGATGTAGTCTAGGAGGGACAAAATCTGTAATCAATGTTTGTTGTGTTTTTGTCTATTATTTATACTGATTATGCTTATTTTTTGTTCTCAAGTATATTTTTAAGGCATAATAATAACTCAATTTCCTTCATTCATTCAAATAAACGCATCCTTAGCTAATTGTGAAAATAATCAATCTTGTAGATTTCAGATCATATTTTTGTATCAGAGCGAGGTTGATCATTTTTAAGGATATTTTCCAATGAATGTTGACTAGATATAGGCCACGATGTGGAGAAGGAAAACTCGAGGAGACAAATTCAGATATTGGAAAGAGGAAAATCTCTCGAAATATGATAGGTAAAAATTAAGAAGAAACTCTCGAGCCCAAAACTAACGAGCAATTTCAGAATATTTTCCTCAAGATGCAAAGTATGATTGCAGAACTATATGAATAAAAGAAGAATAGAGATGCAACGTCGTCGTCTAAAGAAATAATGATAAAAAGGGCAAGGAGAAAACTGATGGTGACAAATCTCCTCCTTCTCCATCTTCTTCTTCTAAAGGCGAGAAAGAGAAAAAGGAAAGGAAAAAAACTTATGGTAATGAACCTCCTTCTTCTCCATCTTCATCTTATTCTTCTTCTTCATCTTTTGATGATTCAAGTTCAAATTCAAAATCAAAGAAGAAACACAATAAATCTCTTTTTCTTAAGCTTGATGTTAAGTTTGAACTTCCCATATATGATGGTGAAATGAATCATAAAAATTTATATAACTGGATTTAAAATCTTGAAGTATAATGTAGAATTTAGAATATTGATGATGGTTCTGTGAGAATTCAGTTAGCTACACTTAGAATGGGGGGTACAACCTTGATTTGGTGGGAGAGTAATACTCAATTAGATTTAAAGCATAAAGGTAAGCGAGAAATTCAGCTACCTAAAGGATAATTAGGATATTTCTTTAATAAACGAGAACCATAAAATCTTGAAAACCATAAAATTATCTCTTCATGGTCTAAGTTTATTAAATCTCTTAGAAAGCAGTTCTATCATTTAGGATATATGTAACAGAATGTAATAGATTAGGAATTCTTAAGACAATTTAAAGGACAAATTGTGCAAGAGTTTACACAGGAATTCGGGAAGAAGTAATTAGCACTTGATATTCCATTAAACATATGGGAAACTTTGTTAAAGTGTATTAAAATTTTGCATTATTATTTGCAACATACATTGCTTATGTTTAATCCAACTGATTTTGATGAAGTTTATATACAAGCCATTCATATTGAAGCAAGGGGCAGACCATTTCAGTCAAAATTTTCAAAGAAACCATTCAAGCATTCACAGAACAAGGATTCCAAAGAAGACATGGTAAATAAATTAGCAACATCTAAGAACAAAGGTAAAAGGGTTACATGTACTCATTGTCAAAGGGTTGGACATGATGAATCCAAGTGTTGGAAGCTTCATCCATAACTTAAAACAAAGAAGTTCCTTAAGAATAAGAGTTAAATGAAGGCTAATGAAACAATCCAATAAGATTTGGGATCTGACTCCAGTGACGAAAAGAAGATAACCGCTATGAGTCTGATAGGTAATCCTTCTTAAGCTAGTTCTAGTTCTACTTTTTATGCATCTTCTTCAAAATCTGATAATGTCCTTGAAGATAAGAATAGGATTGAATTGTTTCACATAAGTATAATATCCAAGCAAACTAAAATTAACACATTATTTGACAGTGGATCACAAGAAAACTTAATATATGACCAATTACTAAGGAATTTGGGATTGGAAGCTAAATATCATCCAAAACCTTACCCTTTAGGATGGTTAAAATAAAACACTCAGATGCATGTCACCGTAAACAATGTCAATTAAAGTTTGCAATCACAACTAATTTTGTTAATGAAGTTGATTTAGATGTGATTCCTTTGGACATATGTGGAGTTGTGGGTGGTATTCCTTATCTTTATGATCGAGGTGTCATATTCTATAGAAAGGAGCATAAGGTAAACGAGAACTTCACAACCTACTAATGATACAACTAATAGTTAACATCCCTTTAATCTTTGTCTCAACTGGGTCTTCATCAGAACTAAAATTCATGCCGCTATTAATAGTAAATCATCAGTTGCATGGTAGATCATTGCATGTGAATTAAATCTGATTTAATTCACTTGATCTCTCACTAGTGCAACAAACAGTTACAACTAGTTCAATTGAATTTTACTCAATTAATTGAGTTAATTGATTTATCATGCATTAAATTAATGCACTAACTACAGTTCCAACTCCATAACTAATAGAATCACTATGCATGCCTCACCAACCACCCTCAACTCGAAATTCATGAGCTAACTGAGTTTATCACACTAAGTTAACTATTACAAGTGATTATGAGATACGATTACATTTTATTGTCCAATTTAATTAAGGGAAAATTAAATTAGACACACATTTCTTGTTGACTTTTCAACACTCCCTCTCAACAAGAAAGGGATTATCTTCCACCCCTATCCTGCCTCTATGGTATTCGAATTTTCTCCTAGCGAGGAATTTCGTCAAAATATCTACATCTTGATCTTCCGTGGGAATGTACTGAAGTAACATAATGCACCTCTGAACAAAATATCTGAGATGGCGGTACTAGATGTCTATATTCTTGGAACTATCATGGAATACCGGATTAATTGATAGTTTAATGCAAATCTGGTTATCACAATGTATCATCGTCGGATCCATCTGAGAACCAAACAATCCAACCAAAATATTCCTCATCCAGATGGCCTCACATGCAGCCTGACTTGCTTCCATGTACTTTGGCTTGGCTGAACTGAGTGCCATATACCTATGCTTCCTTCTATACCAAGAAACTGATGTCGATCCTATGTTGAAGATCCCTCTTGATGTGCTCTTTCTGTCTAATGGGCTTTCTGCCCAATTTGCATCTGAGAAGCCTTGAAGCTTCACTCCATTTTTCCTTTTGTACCATAATCCATACTCTGTAGTGCCCCTGAGATATCTCAATACATGTTTCTTCGCCTTTAAAAATAGCTTGGTTGGCTTAACCATAGCTTGACTCAGATGGTTAACTGCGTAGAAAATGTCTGGTATGGTGTTCACCAAGTACATCAGTGAACCCACTAGCTGCATTTAAACAATAGCATCCAATACCTCACCTGAAGTAGCATCCTCCTTCCTCCAGTTTCCTAGAAGAGGAGTCTCCATGGGTTTACATCTCTCCATGTGAAACTTACTTGGAATCTCTTTGGAATACTTTCCTTGAGAAACAAATAGCTCACCATCCCACTGCCATATTTCCAATCCAAGGAAATAGTGAAGGAGTCCCATGTCCTTCATTTCAAACTCCCTTGCAAGATCCTGCTTGCAAGAAGTTATCAACTGCTCAACACCTCTCAAAATTATATCATCAACATAAATTACGATAATCAAGATCTTACCATCAACCACAATCTGGTACAGGTTTGCATCCGCTTCAATCTTCATGAAGCCCAACCCAGTGAAATAGCTGTCAATCCTGGTGTACCAAGCACAAGGTGCTTACTTCAATCCATATAGTGCTCTCTTGAGTCTCTACACATGCGACTAACTTTCAAATATCTCAAAACCTTCTGGTTTCTCTATGTACACTTCTTCCTCAATAACCCCATTGAGAAACATAGTCTTCACATCCATCTGATGTATCTGCCACCCCATCTGTGCTAAGAGTGCAAGGATAGATCTAATCGATGAGTACCTCGCAAATGGTGTGAAACTCACCTCATAGTCAATCCCCTCAACTTGTGAGAATCACTGGGCTACAAATATAGCCTTGTACTTCTCCACACTCCCATCTGTCACTTTCTTAACCTTATAGATCCATCTTTATCCAACCACAGATTTTTTGACTAGTCTTTGGACAACTTCCCATGCACTGTTCTTGACAATGTATCATATTCCTCAACCATGGTGTCAACCCAAATTGGTTGCTGAATTTCTTCCTCAAAGGAGGATGGTTCTGTCACAATACACTTTCTCATAAGATCCATGTATCCAATAAACATGTCCGGAGACTGTCTCTATCTGCGCAGTGAAGTAGGTGCTCCTACATTTTCTTCCGCATGAAGTTTCAATCTATCAGCTTCCATAGTGCACCTTTTACCATTTATGGTGGATGAATCTGCATGATTTTTTTTTTCCACTCCATGATCCTACCCATGTGGTTGATCCACATCTTGAGGTTCATTCTTTTGACCCAAGAGTTCCTCCTCTGCATGCAAATCAAGCTCCCTCTCAAGGGACGATCACATGGATTTCTCCTCATCAAATTTTATATCCCGTCTCACAACAGTCATCCTGCTATTTGGAAAATACACCCGATATTTGTGGGGAGTATTAGTGTACCCCACAAATATCCCAATCTCAGTTGTTGGTTCTAGCTTCTTCCTGGAATATTTGGTCACATGGAAATAGACAGATGAACCAAAAATTTAAAAATATGAAACATCAGGTTTCTTACCAGAAAAAGCCTTCTCTGGTGTACTTATTCCAAGTATCCGATGAGGACTATGACTTTGCACAAATACTGTTGTGTTGCATGCTTCCGACCACAGGCGCAATGGTAGGCCCTGATCATGCAACATCGCTCGTGTCACACCCACAATTGCTTTGTTCTTTCTTTATGTGACACGATTCTGTTGCGGGTTATGATCCACAATCAACTCTCTCTGAATTCCTTATTTGATACAGAATTTCTTGAATTCATTGGATATGTACTCACCAACATTTTTGCTCCTAAGAGCCTTCATATGCTTCCTCGTGTCTTTCTCCACCAGTTCTTTGAACTCACAAAATTTTGAGAACGTCTGATCTTTCTTATACATGAAGTAGATCCAACACTTTCTAGAAAAATCGTCAACAAAGATCACATAATACCTATGATTTGTTGTCGAAGTTTCTGAGTGAACTCTCTCAAGGATTTCCACTCCTCGGTTCTCCTTCTCGTTAAAAGTGGCCTTTGCGTACTTCCCCATGGTACATTCCTTGCATGTGTCTATCTGCACAAGAGTACCCTTTGGAAGACCCGTAGAATTATGTTGCATGACTTTCAAGGCTTCGTGGTGTAGATGGCCCAATATCTTGTGCCATAACTCACCCTCATCTCAGCTCACCACTTTGTCTGCCTTACCCATCAATGTTGCGCAACCATCTACATCAATTTTATAAATATTATTCACACAAATCCCAATATTCTTGGCTTTTCCTATGGCTTTGTGTCAAAGGAAAGCTTTCCCTTCACTAAAAACCACATCATATCCTCTATCCTCCAACATTGTGACTGAAACTAAATTATTTTTCAAGCCTAGTACATGCATAACATATTTTAATAAGAAGGGTTTACCTGACTATCTTTTGAAGGTAACTGTACCAATCCAGGTAGCATTGTATCTCCAGTCATCACCCATTTCGATATGCATCTGGAGGTCCTTCTCCTCCAAGCTACTGAAAAGTTATTTGTCTTTGTCATGTAGAAAGATGCACCACTATCCAAGTACCACATTGATCCCATCACACATGAAACCATGCATGCAATGAGCCAGCATTCCAACTCAAATTGTGAGGTCAAAGCCTCACTAGCCACAGGTCCTGAAGCCTTATTCTTCTTCTTCTTTTGTGAACAATTAGTGGCATAATTTTCATGCTCATGACAGTGAAAATACTTCACTCTGGACATGTCAGGCTTCTTTCCTTCTTTTCCGAACTAATATTTGGAATAAGATTTCTTTTCTTTCCCCTTCTTCACCTTACCATCCAAGGCACAACTTTCTTCATCATCTGTCTTAGATGAAGATCCATCCCTGATATTACGCCTAATTCTTCTTGCACCAAATCCGACCAAAGTCGTTCCCAATCTGGAAGCTTCTCCCTCCCATTGACAGAGTCCTGATAACTATGCCAACTCTTAGGAAGGCCTAGAAGAGCTAGGCTAACCAAGTCATCATCTGCGACAATAATTCCGATGCTCCCAAGCTCATCTTGACATTGGACAAACTTGGTTAAATATCTCGGAATAGTGTCGCCTTTCTCCATTTTGATTTTACTGATATTGTCCTTTAATGCCAATTTCCTATAATCACTGCTACTCTGAAACAGATCTGTCAAAGCCTTCCACATTGCATATGGAGTCATTTTTCCATGGATACTTGATACAATGTGGTCTCATACTCCCTCCAATAATATCCTCCTCGCCTTTGAAACCTTCTTTTTCCAAGCATTAAGAAGAGTGGCATCTGCTGCAACGAGTTTTGGAATGTCATTATCAATGAATTATTTCAACCTGTTATCCTCCATAACAGCCTCCACCCTATCTTTCCACGCAATATAATTGGAACTTCCCTCGAGTGCATACTCCAATATCAAGCCATTGAAATCCATCTTGATCTTGATCCGCCTGTCGCACCAAGAATACTTTTGCAAATTCGAATTCTATTCAATCACAAACTCAATTTCTTATCCACTATAGTGATTTCTTGCACTCTGATACCATTTAGAAATTATAAAAACAATATGTATTCCAATGGATTCAATCTGATCAAGCAATGAACTAAATCAAGATATTGAATCCTTCTACAAATAAATTGTGGAAAATAAACATGATCGCCAATCACAACAAGTAAAGAAAGAATAAAATCAAACCACAACACAGATATTTCCCCGGGAAAGCTTGCTGCTCAAAACCCCTCTATCTTCTCTTGTATATTCAGCAAGGAATCATGAAACAATTACAATGCACTCTTCTCACAAGAGTCTCATGCACTCTCACAATTGTCTCACACTGATCCAGACAAAATCAACATACACTTAGCCAATTTCCCACCTCTAATCAGCATGTTTGCCTTGCGCAATTCATGTGGAATGCAATCCCTATTATTTAGGAAATTCATCCTTCCAAAGCTGCACAATTTTCATGGGAAATCCTATGGTTTTCTTACTGCATGCGAGCAACCTACTAATGATACATCTGATAGTTAACATCACTTTAACCTTTGTCTCAACTGGGTCTCCACTGGAACTGACATGCATGCAACTATTAATAGTAAATCATCAGTTGCATGGCAGATCACTGCATGTGAATTAAATCTGATTTAATTCACTTGATCTCTCACTAGTGCAACAAACAGTTGCAACTAGTTCAAATGAATTTAACTCAATTAATTAAGTTAACTAATTTCTCATGCATTAAACTAATTTACTAACAACAATTCGAACTCCATAACTAATGGAATCACTCTGCATGCCTCACTAACCACCCTCAACTCGAAATTCATGAGCTAACTGAGTTTATCACACTTATTTAACTATTAGAAGTGGTTATGAGATAAGATTACATTTTATTGTCCAATTTAATTAAGGAAAAATTAAATTAGACACACATTTCTTGTTGACTTTTCAACATTATTTTCAGTTCAAGATGGGAAGTTAAAAGTTTCATGGGTGTAGTTCAGTATTGAAGGAAGTTTTTTTTTCTCTTTTATTGTATCACCCTTTCATGCTTTAACAAGTTTTAAAGCCTCCTTTCAGTGGGGAGGAAAACAACAAAAATCATGTGAAACTTTAAAGTAGAAAATTGTAACTACTCCACCATACCTTCAAAAATCATTGAAATAGAAACTAATGCTAGTAGGTATGAAAAATAAATAGTGATTCATACATATCATCATCCACTTCAATACCTTAAATCTCAAATTAAGTTGTAGCAATCTCGACATTATAGATGGATGGGTTTTTTGCAGCAGGTCCACTTAGTAATCAAGTATAAGAAAGGTATCACAAAAAAAGTAGATGATATGTTGTCAATATATTATTTGAATGTTTCAATTATTATGCAAAACATTTATTTATCAAATGAAAGTTACATAGAACAATATGTTGTAGATATTATTTTCAAAGAAGTTTGTGAATCACTAAATTTTGATGCTCAGGTGGAAGAAGTAAATTACCATGTCCATAATAGGTTATCTTACCATATTTTCAAGTTGTGAATACTGTAGGGACAAATATCGCGTGTGATCAAAGAAGCACATTTTTCTCATGTTTCAAGGAATGTTGGTGTAGGCAAGATAGTGGCACAACTAAAAAGGTTTTTCTATTTTCCTCAAATGTATGAAACAGTTCACAGGTTCAAAATGCATCATGATAAGCATCGGAAGGGACATCACTTTCAAGTTGGTGATCAAGTGTGGATTTACATCAACAGGGTAGGGATGAAAGGTAAAGTTAAGGGGAAGGTCTACACTTCTAGGCACAGAGATGTCGAGTATCGTCAAGTGAGATTCAAGGGCATGAATCCAAGCAAAGAAAGGTGGATGGAGATCGGAAGGGTGAGGGGGTTGTGCCCTCACCTTATGTCTACTTAAAACCAAAATTTTGGTGGCCCAAAAGCTTCAAATAGAGAGGAATGATCTAGGAGGATCCTCTAGTTTCTCCAAGTTTATCCAAGTTTAAAGGTATCATATGTTCTCGAAATTAGCACAAAGTTGTAGTGATCATCGCGCTGAATCTGGAAGTGTCTTTGGTTTCTCATTTGATCTTCGGATGAAGGAAAAATCGTTCGTCAAAGTTTATGATGAACAGGTGTGAAATAAGCCTTGTTGGATATGTGGCATTCCCACAGCTCGACATGTGGAAATATTCTAGTAAATATAGTCCAAAGGTTCAAATTTCAGTTTCAGGTGCATAACTCCAGGTGAATGGTGTGATTTTTGGTTTTGGTTGGTTAAAGATTCATATTTCATGTCATGCATGCATTAGTATGTTTATGGCGCATTTCTAATGTCAAAACATTAACCTAAGGTGCAAACTAATTTTAAAAACCTATGGAGAAAAAATATATGGTTTCAAAACCATATAAGATGTTGAAGCGGAATTATTATCATACAATATTAAAAAATAAGGAATAAACCTATGGTACCAAAAACATGGTGCATATATTTAATACCATATAACCAATAGTTACAAAACTATGGTATCAACAGAGATAATATGACAACTATGTTAACGATTGGCATATGTATTTAAATGGTGGATCCAAGTCCGATGGCATAGGTGGCAGTCGAGCAACGATGGGGAGATGGAACCTTCATACACAACAAGACAGTTCAACAGTTTTTCCATGGGTTCTGCCACATGTCCAGTCACCTTCGGAGGTGGCACAAAGCAAGTCTAGACCGTCGGGGGTTTAGGCCACATGGTTGTGTTTACGTGGACCGTCGGGTTGTTGATATCCAAAGACATTAATTCCCAAAACCATATGCTATATTTGACATTCCGCAAACAATACCACCACTAGAATCCTGTTGCAGCAAGCCAAAACCATCGGAGAAAAGCCACAAGTTTGTGTTCATGTTGACAGTCGAAGATATAGATGTCCATAAGCCAGGTTTCAGTGATAAATTTTGTTAAGAGCTATGTATATTGGGTATTAAACAAAGTGCCATAAACTAAGGTTGTAAGGTATGGTTTGTAAACCATACAAAATGCGCCATATCCAAAATAATGCGATATATATTAAATAATGTATGCCCAAAATAGGTATTAAAGTTAATGTTGTATGATAAAAGAGATGCACAAACCTAAGACTGCGTTAGGGTGTTGAAATATCATTGCACCATGTAAAACTTAGTTCACCAAACCAAAATAGTTGTTATGTATAGCCCGAGAGGTTCGACCTTGGAGCCTGCTCGAGGCATTATAAAACCTTAGCCATTGCACCAGTGGAGAAAAGAGTGAATAGTGAGTTTCTAAACAGGGTTTTGTATGTTACTGTCTTTCTTTATGTAATCATATCTTGGCCATCCTTAAGCCATTTTGAGAATGGAGACAGGCATTGGGAATCTGAGACAAAAGGCTTATTTTTTGCAGTAACTAGCAGTGCCTACATGCACAGATCAGTTGGTGAAATTTAATGTAAAGAAAATTTTTGGAGCATTCCTAATAAAACAGACGCCCACTTGGAAGCAGACCCGAAGATTTAGTCCAAGAGAGATGAACTCCGCAATCAATTTTTTTTGTGTTTTCCTCTATTATTTCTATTGTTTATGCTTATTTCCTATTCTCAAGTTTATGTTTAAGGCATAATAATAACTCATTTTCCTTAATTCATTCACATATATGCATCCTTAGTCAATTGTGTAAATAATCAATCATGTAGCTTTCAGATCAATACTACACATGCATGAAACCAACATAAACACATGATCCAAACACCACCCATCAGTCTGAGAGGTGAACCATGCTCTTATACCACTTTGTGCTATCATATATCACACAAGAGAAAAAAAACCAAACACCACCCAAGGAGATCACAACTTGGCTCTGATACCACTCTGTAACACCCTCTTCCCACATCTACCTAGGTAACCGTCCACCTAGGGTAAACATGCGACGAGAGGCTACTAATATGATATTCAAACTACTAGATTACCTTAAGGAAGTGGAACTAATAGAAACAAGATAAACACACCTTAGACAACATCAAAAACATCCTCAGTAGGTAACCCAACCTTCGAGGCCCTTGAACCCCGAGGGACACTAACTTTTTGACCAATTTAAGCCTTAACCACGGGCATGTCAAGAAAATGTAGCGGCTAAAGGCTTATAGTTGCAGGCATGCCAAGACAAGGTAGTGGCCAGGGTTCAGTTTGGTCATTTTTGTGCCTGCAACTCCGAGATTTTTGCCACCTTTTTAGCTTCAGAGCCTAGGTCACTACCCAAAAATTCATGAAACTTTAGGGGATGATGAATAACATTAAAAAAAGGTATGAAATTGTGAATTAATTTACAAGTAAAAATGTGGAGAGAGCCATACATCATCACTGATAAAATACATTCTTATAACCAACATAATAACAACAGAAATACCATGGGTACAACAACAATAGAATCCACATAATAACTAGTGAAATTATACGCAAAATACCAAAGGAATGATCTTCTCATTAATGAGTGTAAAAACCAACCAGAGATGGGACTTCCATGTTCCACCCTGCCATATATTGGCTGACGCAAATCTCTCTTCAGCCAATCACCTCCGTTCCATATTCCAAGAATGAATGTGGGACTAAAAACTGAAAGAACCAACCAGGGTATCTCGAGGCTAAACCACCTCACCATCATCAATATAAATTAGGATTTACTGCAATCCACACCATATCACTAGGCCAACATAATAAACATTTCATAATTGAATTTACCATGATCTACACCCAATCATTACGCCAACACAAGCATGGATATCATCGGATTCTCTCCCCCTACACCGTGAGGAATTTTTCTGTATCCTAGTCTCTCATGATTTACCACAACCCACAGTCTGATTCAAGAGTATTTATGCCCTAAACCGAGACACCACCCTCTATCATTTACCGTATATCCCACCATTCACCAATAAGGATTCCTAGGCCTAATCAAGGGAAACCACATCTCAGTCTTTACCGCAATCCAATCCTGGATCACTAGGCCTTAAACTGAGGCAACACCTCTCAGGCTTCACTGCAACACAAACCCGTATCACTAGGCCCTAAACAGAAGAAACACATAAATTGGTTCTATGTCATAAATAATAATAATATTTAGATATCCACCTCAGTAAGCTTCGAATCCATCTAGTAATCCAACTAAACCAAGACATGGGAACCCCACAACACCATAGCTATCCGGAAATGGAAAGGCTAGGCTAAAACACTGTCACGCCTAGCAAAACCCATGCCAACATAGAAAAGAACCACATGAAATACAATGCATTCCATATCTAGCAAGGAAAATACACATGCAAATCGATACCTTCCAAGAATAATGTTGTAGCTGCTTGATTACTATTCCTCCTTGCTTGCTTCCTCCTCCTTCTTGTTTTCTTTCCTTTCTTGATCCAATGCCAAAGTGCTCCAACAAAACTCTAAGTTTCCAAGAGTGATTGAGAGAGAGAGAATAATGAGAGAGCTCTGAAAATGTGAGAAAAAGCTTTCCAACTGATCCTCAAAAGCCTTTTTATTAATGAGGCCTCTATTTTCTTCATTTTCCATTATTTTCCTTCATTTTCCTCCTCACATGCAACCTGTGACCTTTCATATCCATTTTCTCCTATTTTCAATTATTTTCATAAAAAAAAAATCCAATTAATGGCTCATGCCTTTCCAAAGCCTTTACCGTTGCCTTTGCCAATTTCCTTTAGCCATAATAACCAAAATGAACACCTGCTAGGATGCTTTTTCCACAATTTAGCTTTGAATATGTCTCCTATTAACCATGGTTATTATTTTTAAATTTTATTACGTGGAATTTTCACCAAGGTTGTTACATCATATCATTAAAGTGACAGTGCATCAATGGACTTTGGGGTAAGAGCCGATTGTCATAAAAGTTTGTATACTTGGCATGCAGGTATGTGACTCATGGTTGTTGCAAGCATTAGGGTTACTTATATGTTTGTCATTCTATTATTATTATAGTTACATATGTGATAAATTCTAGTTCATCAGTGTAGTCATATCCATTATGGTTATGTGTATGCATTTCATTATATTGACTTTATGGTTACATACATCATAGATGTTATTTAATCAGTGTGATCATATGTACATGCATTGGTTAGTCAAGCATGGTATTAACTTGATGACTATGTTGTATTTTGATGATGAAAATGTTATATGTTAACTTGTAGTTAGCTCGATGATTATGTATATGTTGTTGATGAGCATGTTTTATGTTAACTTATTGTTGGTGTGTGTTAGTTAACTTGATGATTAGGGTTATAACATTGATATCTTGATGTTATATGTATCATGATAAATTGGATTGGATTAGGCATATGGTTAGGTTTATGAAATTTAGGTAGGAGTCGACTTATTTGTGCTATTATTGTAGGTTTTAACCATGTAAAGATATTATCTACAAACGAATTCTTAAAAAATAGCAAATAACCAATAGGGAGAGCATAAAACATAAAATAGACATACACAAAGATTTTCCCTTGGTTCTCAAATTGAGACTACCAGCTTGATTTTTCATTATATTCCTTTTAGTGTTACAACACATATATATACATGTTGAAGCATTCATAAACCCCAATCCATTAACCCTATAGTAGAACATAACCATAATTTCCTTGACTGGATGTACAAAATAGCAAGGGCTAAAAACCATCATGCCCCAAAACCATGTGCAAACCCATGCACAAAACCATAGGTGGGTCTGCCCACCTAAAATAGGGTCCAAAAATTTTTCCTAGGGCGCTGCTTTGGACCCCATGTAGGGGGCTACCCGCCCCGTGAAAATCCTGGGACAGGGGGCGCTACCACCACCTCCCCCCCCCCCCCCCCTGCTGCGCCCAATGCAACAAACAAGAGGGCCTTTCGCCCCCCCTGTGACCCCCCACCCACCCCCCCCCGCGCATACGACTATTCGTAGAAATAATATAACACATACCCAACATTATCCCACTTGTTGTTTTCTTTTCGTAGGGGGCCACACAAGATCTTATTCATTAGTCCACCCATTATTTCTCTACACCAAGAGAACTTATGAGTGCTCATAGACTTCATCAATGCATCTGCAACATTCTTCAAAGTGTCCACCTTTACCAGCAACACCTTTTTATCCTCAACCATATCTCTCACAAATTGATATTGAACATAAATTTGCTTTGTCTTTGAATGATAAGAAGGGTTCTTAGCCAAGAAAACTTCACTTTAGCTATCATAGTCTATCCTTATAGCTAACTACACCAACCCCATAATTGAACACATTCTCTGCAACCAAACTGCTTCCATGCTTACACGAGTAGTTGCGATGTATTATTTCTCTATAGTTGAAAGAGCCACTACAGACTGTCTTTTACTCATCCAAATGACTACACCTCCAAATAGGATTAAACACATACCCACTTGTAGATCTTCTTTGGTCAAGATCTCCAGTCTAGTCTGCATCAACAAAATCACGGATGTCCAAAACTCTATCCAATCCTGGTCTTCCCTGGTAGCACAAACCATAATCACTAGTGCCACACAAATATCTAAAAACCTGCTTCACTTTTGTCCAATGATCCTTCCTTGGTTTTGACATAAACCTACTCAATACTCCCACTGCATGTGCAATGTCTAGTCTAGTACAAACCATTGCATACATCAGGCTACCCACTGCACTTGCAAATGGAACACAAGACATATCCTCCTCTTCTTCTTGTGTCTTGGGACATTGTTCAGCAGATAGCTTTACACCTATAGGAATAGGAACCTTCACTGGTTTACTATCCTACATATTTAACCTCTGCATTATTGTCTCAAGATACTTTATCTGGTTTAACCAAAGCTTTCTCTTTGTCCGATCTCTCTTAATTTCCATGCCCAAAATATAGTTTGCATCACCAAGATCCTTCATGTCGAATTTGAAGAACAATTGGGTCTTAAAATATTGGATAATTTCTTTGTCATTTCCAACCAGCAAACTATCATCCACATACAAGACCAAATAAATAACACGATCACCAATTAATTTAAAATACACACAGTGACCCTCTTTACTTCTGGTGAAGCCAAGTCCCTGTATATAGGCATCAAATTTCTGATACCACATCCTTGGTGACTTATTTTAACCCATGCAAAGACTTTCTTAACTTGCATACCAGTTCTTTCTTACCCTCCACCGCAAATCCTTCAGGTTGCTTCATGTAGATTTCCTTTTCCAGATCCCCATGAAGAAATGTTGCCTTCACATCCATTTGTTCTACCTCAAAATCAAATGTAGCAACAACATATAAAAATAATATAATAGAAGTAACCTTGGCAATAGGAGAAAAAATATCACCAAAATCAATTACCGACACCTGGGAATAACCTTTTTCTACAAACTAAGCTTTGTATTTATCCGCCTTGCCTTCTACATTCATATTCTTCTTAAACACCCATTTTATCCTTATGGGCTTCCTTCCAACTGACAACTTGACCAAATACCATGCCTCATTTTTGTGTAAGGATGCCATTTTTTCAACCATGGCCCCCTTCTATAGTTTTCCATCCTCTAAATCCATTGCCACCCTGACAGTTATAGGATCATCATTAGTGATAGTTAGGAAAAATTTTAACAAAAATCAAATGAACTATACCTTTCTGGCTGCCTTCTTTCCCGAACTAATCTTCTCATAGCTAGATTTTGTGGCTCTTCCTCTTTTGAATCTTGTTATGTTATAGAGTCTGATTCATCCTCCTTTGGCTCAAACTCTATCTTATCAAGTTCCTTTGGTAGGACTTCATGTTTTAACAACATCTTTCACCTCTCTAAACACCACATCTCGGTTGTACACAACCTTCCTTGTTTCTAGGTTCCAAAGATTGTAACTTTTTAAACCATCCTTATACCCAATAAATATGCACCTTTCAGATTTATTATCCAACTTTGTCACTTTCTCTTTTGGAACATGTACATATGCATCACAACCAAATACCCTCAGATGTGGAAGACATGGTTTCCTACCAGTCCATACCTCATGTGTATTCTTACCCTCCAACACTGATGAAGGTGATCTATTAACCAGGTAACATGCAATCTCCACTGCCTCTACCTAGAATTCTTGTCCTAACCCGGTACCATTGAGCATGCTTCTTGCTTTTCCATCAATGTTCTGTTTAATATTTCTGCAACTCCATTTTTTTGAGGTGTGTATGGAGTAGTCTTCCGTCATGTTATACCACACTTGTTACAGAACTCTTCAAATTCCTTCTTACGGAACCCTCCACCATTATCTGTCCTCAACACCTTTATCTTCTTATATGTCTGGTTTTCAACCAGAGCCTTAAATTCTTTAAATCTGTCAAAGACTTCAGATTTATTCTTCAAGAAATATATCCATGTATTCCTTGAGAATTCATCTATGAATGAAACATAGGACACATACTTTCCCGGTAATGGAACTGACACAGGTCCAAACACATCACTGTTCACAAGCTCTAATATCTTGTTCTCCCTCTTAGCACTAGAAGGAAAACTCACCCGGTTCTGCTTCCCATATACACAATGTTGACAGAATAAAAATCCAGAGAGAAATTAGACATACCTTCTACCATACCATTACCATGCAGTATCTAAAGGCCCTTCTCTCCAATATTTCCAAGCCTTTGATGCCATAGCATGGTCTTTTCTCCAGAGACCACTAGGTTTTCTGCTCCACTTTCAGAAACCACATAATTGTTGCACCCATCAATAATAGTGCTATCATGAAGCTTGTACATAGTTCCAATATGAACTCCCCGCAATAATACCAGTGATACCCAAACCATCTTGTAGGTATCTTTCTCAGAGATTTTTTTTACACCTGCATCATCCATCTTGCTTACAAAAATCAGATTTTTGGCCAATGAAGGAATATGAAAAACAATACGAAGTGTTCTAATCCTTCCACCTTGTAGCTTCAGCTTGAATTTCCACATACGATAATTTTTGCCTTCCTATCATCCCCTAAGAAGACATCACCACCATCATATTTCTCATACTCGCAGAACCACTCCCTATGGGGAGTGAAGTGAAAGGATGCACCTGAGTCAATCAACCATGCCACATGATCTACATGTGTATTTGATAAAGAAGCCAAAGACACACCCCCACCTTCATCTGAGGTGGTTTTTGCCTCTGCAGAAGGAGCATCATCAGATCATTTTCCTTTCTCAGGAGCTTTAGATCTGCAGTCCTTTTTGAAGTGCCCTTCCTTTTCGCATTTCCAGCACACCTTTACAGTCTTTCCTGGATATTTAGATCTCCCACTCAAAAACTTATTTTTTTTTATGTTATGGGACCTTCCTAACTTATGGAAGTGCTCATAATAATTCAGAACCTGAACGACTGTGAATTTCCTGTAGCCAGGAATTTGGTGCACTTCATTTCATCGAAAACTGACTAGTATGCGAAATTTAGAGCCTGTTGTCCATTTTCTCAAACAAGTAAAATTTTGAAAAAAAAAGGGACAGGAGGCTGCCCAGTCGGCAGTCAGTACTGCTAACGTGGAAGCTGATTGTGAAGTTGGTCAAAGTGGTTAAAGGCTCCTCTGGGCAAATCAGATGGTGAAATTTTTCATTTTGTGATTGGTTACTGAGTTGGGTGATTTGTTGCATTTTTTTTTTGCTATTGGAATGAGCCAATAGGAAGAGGACACATGGTGCATCCAGGGGCCGCCACGTACCCGCTCCAAAAGATCAAAATTTTGTTATGTAATGGCCGAAATCATGTTGTATAGTGGTGTAAAATTTTATACCATAGGTTGGGTGAAGGTCGGACTCGACCCTGCCAGCTCCCCAATACAAACGCAACAACTTATTGCTATATTCGCACAATGGTTCTTAACTAACATAGGTTTCAACTTATATTTAAGTTTGAATGCATTGCATGGCGAGGGTAAGGCCAGGGCTAGACCTAACCCATATAACCTAATGTTACGACCATCGGGTAGTGCTCCAACTAAACATGCCATTAATGCCTAACCCTCACTTAATTACCTTTAAATCCCTCTTAACCATTAATTAATCCAAGCTTATCCATGTGGATTAAGTTGGCAGAGTCTTCCAATTTTGGCGAGAACTTCAGATTTGGTGGAGTTAATTGGAGTTGCTCCAGTTTTAGAGGATTTTTCCTAGGAAATATTGACGGAGCCATAACTTTGGCAAAATTTGATTAATTTTGGCTCAGAAAGAGTCTATCCTAGCAGATTTGGACATTCTGAGCATGTTGGATCAGGTTTCAGGAGTAGTACAGGATTTTAAACATCACTTTTTTTCTATTTTGAGTTAATACAGAGGCCCAAGCCATTAAAGTTGTACCAAGGAGATGTAGCTCAGGAGGGGTGAACTCCTTCATCAAAACACTGTGTTAATGGATCATTTGATGGTTTGTTGTATATTTATTGGTTTTTTTCAGTACTTTGTTTTAATTTTAAAATTCTCATGAATTTAACATAGAACTTGACATAATTACCTATTTACCACTCATAAACACCACGAGGAAACCTATGCACATGAAGCAAATGATCATCAACAGTTTATAATTATGAATATGAAATTAGCAGAGAAAAAATAAAATGCAGATTCATATTAAGGTGGTATCATAGAAAAGGTTATTTGCTTGAATTTTGTGCAAGAATGGTTTTAATGGTTACTAATTTGTGATGCTTACCAGGTTAAAGTTGCAGAGAGCAGAAGGGAAATTGTTGGTTGCTAGTCTTGAAGTTAGGACCAAAAGAGGGAGAGCCACAAGGCCACAATATCCACCCAAAGTTTCAATCCCAGCTGCACTTGAAGCATCTCAAGTTATATCTCTAGATGAGATTGAGGAGGTATAAGCAGTACCAAAAGCTAAGCTTGAATCCATAGCCATCATGTCAGGTGCAGGAGATATTGAAGGTCTTTCAGAAGAGGAAGCATTCAAGAAGGATTTATATGACCTAACTGACATGATTAGGGTCCTCTATGAAGATAGGAACACCAAGATGGTTGGAGGGAATTCTAAGTCTCCACATGGAGAGGGAAAATCAGAAGACAAAAAGTATGAAGATAAGGTTTCAAAGGGTAGTGGAAGAAAGCCTCCTCCATCTCCACCATCTTTAACATAATCCTAATCATCAACATCAACATTATCTTCCACTTCCACTTCCAAAAACCACCCATACTCACTCAAAAACTCCAAAAGTAAAAACTCCCTTACTCAAATTGGACATTGAGTTTTAACTTCCCATGTACAATGGTGAGGTAAACGCAGAGAAGTTGGACAATTGGATTCGTCAGTTGGAGGTATATTGCAGAATTCAAAGCCTACAAGATGATGAAACAAAGATCCAGTTGGCTTCATTGAGGCTAGAAGGAGCGACACTAGTCTGGTGGGAAGCAAAGACTTAAGAGGAAATGTGAATCCATGGTAAGATATCCATTTCTTGGGTTGAGTTTATTTCTTCAATTAAGAGACAATTTTATCCTTCATCTTACATGAAAAAATCCATTATGAGTTGGAAAAACTTTAGGCACTCAAGGGTCGAGCAGTTCAAGATTATACCCAGGATTTTAGGAAAAGGGCTTTGTTGTTAGGTGTAAACTTGAATTCCCAAGACACTCTATTGAAATAAATTGGGGGTTTACATTCATATTTAAAACACACTATCCTTATGTTCAATCCAAGCAACTTAGATGAGTTTTGTGTGCAAGCAACGCACCTTGAAGCAAGGGGAAACAACATTCAGGAATAGGGTAGTAAGAAGAAGCCATTCAAGGGTAAGGAGAAAGAGAGGGGAGTAAATGGAAGGGAAAGAAGAATTCAAGTGTTAAGAAAGAAGGGGAGAAAACTACATGCAAATATCGTTCCAAAGAGGGGCATGATGAAGCCCACTGTTTGAAACTACATCCCGAACTAATGCCTAAGAAACTAAACAATAAGGGGAAACAAAAGACGACCACTACCACACAACATGATCTTGGATCTGATTCTATTGATGATACCAAGATTATAGACATGGTCACAAAGGGAAAGGAAGCCATAGAAATTATTAGTTCCTCAAATTTTCACAACAACACTCCAAATGAAGAAACAAGGATAGAGTTGTTCCATGTAAGGGCGATATCAAACCATACAAATATTGACGCATTATTTGATGGTGGGTCACAAGCGAACTTAATCACAGAAGACTTGGTTAAAAATTTTAACCTTGAAACTGTACCTCATCATAAGCCATATCCTTTGGGTTGGATAGTCAAGAATGAAAATTTGCAGGTTACAAGGAAATGTATATTCAAGTTTGCCATTACTACAAATTTTATTGATGAAGTCAATTAGATGTGGTTCTGCTTGACATTTCAAGAATTATCTTGGGAAGCCTGTATTTGTGTAATAGGAAAGTGGTATTCTATCGTCATGAAAAAAAAATATCATTTTCTCAAGGATGGGGTGGTCCAGTATATTGTGAGAGCTCATCACAAAAAGCTGAATATTTCTTTGGTTAATGCAGGGCAGATGAAGAGACTAATAAATGCAAGAAAATTTTTTGTGCTTCTCATGATCAAGAAAAATAATGATCTGGATTATGAAGGTTTTGAAGGTTTTAATGACAAATTAAAATATTATTTGTTTGATGTGGTAAGTCATCATGGCGAGATGTTTCAGGAACCAAATGGGTTACCTCCCAAGAGGGGAATTCAGCATGAGACAAAGCTGCAGCAAGATGTTACACTTCCAAACATTGGCATGTATCGCATGTCGATAATAGAGAGCATGGAAATCAAGAATAAAATTAAATAATTGTTGAACAAAGGTATCATACGCCCATCTACTTCGCCATGTGGTTCACCGATTGTCTTGGTGCCAAATAAGGATGGGACTTGGTGCATGTGTGTGGATTTCCTTGCATTGAACAAAATCACGGTAATAATCGTTATCCACTCCAAAGAATTGATTATTTTCTTGATCAGTTGAGGTATGCAAGGTATTTCAGTAAGTTAGACTTACGAAGTGGTTATCATCAAGTTAGAATAGTTGAAGAGGACATTTGGAAAACCCCATTTAAAACTAAACAAGGATTTCTTGAGTGGCTTGTTATGCATTTCGGTCTTACCAATGCTCCAACTACTTTCATGAGAGTTATGAATGATGTATTGAGGCCATTTCTAGATGATTTTGTCATTGTTTACTTAGATGATATTTTGATATTCATAAAATCAAGAGATGAACATGTCATGCTTTGTAACAAAGTACTCGATGTCTTGAGAAAAGAACAGTTGTTTCTGAAGATGTTGAAGTGTGAATTTGGAAAGACTTATTTAGTGTATTTGGGACACATTGTTGGAGGAGGTGAGCCAAAGATAGACCCTCGAAGGTTGAGGTCATTGTGAATTGGCCCAAGCCCAATAAAATTATGGAGGTAAAAAAATTTGTAGGGGCAACAAAATATTGGAGGAAGTTCATTACTAATTTTTCCTCTATTGCAACTCTGTTACATGCATTGACTAGTGTCAAGAAAGTCTTCCATTGGGGAGATATGCAAAAAAAAAAAAAAAATTATTCTTTGAAACAAAATATTAGTTCATCACTAGTATTGGCTCTTCTGGAGCTTAGACAACGATTTGAGATTCAAACAGATGCTAATGATTACACCATGGGAGCAGTTCTCATGTAGCATGGTAAGCCCATTTCATTTCATTCTGAAATTTTTAATGGTGATGTGACTAACTATCTCACTTATGAAAAAGATTTATATTAATTGGTACAAATTATAAATAAATGGAAACACTATGTGATGGGGAAAGAGACCATTATCCATACTGACCATCAACCACTACAGTATTTACAGTCACAATCAAAGTTGCAGCAATCAAGAAAATTCAGATGGATGGGATTTCTACAACAGTTTCATTTGGTTATCAGGTATAAAAATGGAATATACAATAAGGTAGCTTATATGCTTTCTATGCCTATTGTAAATTCTTCTATAATACTCAAGCACAATTATGTTTTGCATGAAAGTTACATTGAGCAATATGCATATGATAATGACTTTTAAGATGTGTATGAAAGCTTGAGTCAAGGAAACCAAAATGAAGAGTTAGATTACAATGTACATAACATTTTGTTGTATCACTTGGGAAAATTATGTATTCCACAGGGAGAAAGAAACAATATCATAAGGGAGGCGCACACTTCATTGATTGTTGGACATTTCGGTGCAGGCAAGATAGTAGTGAATCTCCAAAGGTATTATTATTGGTCATGCATGTTTGATATTGTATCTCATTTCATTAGAGGATGTTCTTTTTGTGCAATAATCAAGCCTATCAATAGGAAAATAGGATTGTACACCCCACTTCCAGTACCTTCACGTCCATGGGAGAGTATCTCAATGGATTTTTTAGGAGGTCTTCCATTGTCAAGGAAATGCCATGATTACTTGTATGTAGTTGTAGATAGGTTCAGCAAGATGTGTATATTTATGCCATGTAAAAATCAAATTACAGATGAACAAATAGCTCATATTTTCTTTCAATATGTTTGGGTTCATTTTGGTCTTCCTACTTCTATTGTAAGTGATCGAGATTCTCTATTTGTTGGGAATTTTTGGTCAAAATTGTGGGACATGATGGACACTAAGTTGAAGAAGGATAAAACCTTTCATCCAAAAATATATGGTCAAACTGAGGTGTTCAACAAGACAATCATTCATCTTCTTAAAGGATATTGCAACAAACATCCCAAGTTGTGGGATGAATAGTTGCATTACATTCAACATGCATACAACCGGGAAAAGCATTTTTCCACAAACACATCGCCATTTGAGGCATGTCTTGGGTACTTTCCAAGATCAACATTGGACTTACTCCTTGGGAAAGATGTTTCTATTGATGGCCATAGCGACATAGATAAATCAAATAATTTCATTGAGAAAATTCAGTTGATACATCACGCAGTGCAAGAACAACTTGAAAAGAGTCAAATAAACTACAAGGCAATGCATGATAAACATCGTGTCAATCATAAATTCCAAGTTGGTGACGAATTTTGGTTATATATAGCAAAGGGAGACTTCAAGGGGAAGGTAAAAAGCTTAATACAATCCGTTATGGTCCTTTTAAAATTCTGGAAAAGATTGGTAACAATGCATTTAAGCTAGGTTTGCCTCCTTCTATGCAAATATACTCTTTTGTTAATGTTGAGAATTTGAGATTGTTTGAGCCTTCGTTGATTGATGATCAAGGAGAGCATGTTCATATGCCATCAATAGATGATTTTTTTCCATAATATCCCGATGAACTTTAGCAAGATCTCAAACTTGACAGAAGAACAAGAACTTCAAGGAGAGGGAATGTCGAATACCTTCGAGTGGGACTCAAGGGACAAAATCCTTCTTAAGGCAAAATGGATGGAGATTGAGAAGGTAGGTAATGGTACCCTCACCTATTGAACAATTTATAGTATCTTTTGGGTTTCAAAAGGATTCTAGTGGGGAGGAATGATTAGGTGCTTAGTGTTAAGCTAAAAAATGGAAGTGCTCAGAATCATTCGGAACCTAAACAATAACGAATTGCTCATTGCCAGTAATTTGGCGCACTTCATTTCATCGAAAACCGACTCTGTATGCGAAAGTTAGAGCCTGTTGTCCATTTTCTAAAACATGTAAAATTTTGAAAAAGAAAGGTACAAGCAGCTGTCCAGTTAGCAATCCGTACTACTGACGTGGTAGCTGACTATGAAGTTGGTCAAAGTGGTCAAAGGCTCCTCCAGGTGAATTAGGTGGTAACATTTTTCATTTTGTGATTGCTTGCTGAGTTGGGTAAGGCCAGGTTTCAACTAACATAGGTTTCTACTTATATTTAACTTTGAATGTATTGCATGGTGGGGGTAAGGCCAGGGCCAGCCCTGGACCATATAACCTAACACTATGACCATCGGGAAACACTCCAAATAAAGGTGCCATTAGCAACTAAACCTCACTTAATTATAGTTAAACCTCGCTTAACCATTAATTAATCTAAGATTATCCATGCGGATTAAGTTGGAGAAGTCCACAAATTTTGGAAGGAACTCCAGATTTGGTGGAGTTAACTAGAGTTGCTCCACTTTTAGAGGAGTTTTCCTAGGAAAAATTGATAGAGCCATAACTCTAGCAAAATTTGACCAATTTTGGCTCAGAAAGAGTCTATCCTAGTAGATTTGGACATTCTAAGCATGTTGGAGCAGGTTTCAGGACCAGCAGAGGATTTTAAACAACACTTTTTTTCCATTTTGAGCTAATACAGAGGCCCAATCCATGGAAGCTAGACCAAGGAGATGTAGCCCAGGAGGGGTGAACTACTTCATCAAAACATTGTGTTAATGGATCATTTGATGGTTTTTTGTACATTTTATTGTTCTTTTTCAATACTTTTTATTAATGTTAAAATGCTCATGAATTTAACATAAAACTTGACACAATTACCCGTTTAACACTTACAAACACCACAAGGAAACCTATGCACATGAAGCAAATGATCAGCAATTGTTTATGATTCTGAAGATGAAATTATCACAGAAAAACTAACATTCAAATTCAGATCACTTATATTGGTACAAAGTCCCTAACTTAACCCACAAAGTCTTCTTCGTAGCTTCCCCAGATACATTCAACAATACCAAATCTCAAATACACAACCGTATTGTGCTCTTTGCCTTCTGATCCAACTTCACCCAGTATTCATCTGACATTGACGTTAATTTAGTGCCTGGATTTGCTATGATCCACTAATATTTATCCACCAACAGATCCTCCATCTTGAGCTTCAAAAACTCAAAACTTTGACCATTAAATTTATTTATCTCTATTTTTCCACTGCTCACCATCTTATTTCACCGAAAGAATTAAACTCGTAGATCTCCCACTTAACAGGGTCTACCACATGCCCGAGAAAAAAACCCCACATTAGCAAAGGCATCCCCTTGAAGCTGAAATGGCTCTGATACCAAATGTAGGTTTTAACCCTGTAGATAAATTATCAACAAACGAATTCTTAAAAATACGAAAATAACCAATAGCGAGAGCATAAAACATAAAACAAATATATAGAGAGATTTTCCCCCTGGATCCCAAATCGGGACTACCAGCTTGAATTTTCATTATATTCCTTTTAGTGTTACAATACATATATATACATGTCAAAACATTCATAAACCCCAATCCACTAACCCTGGATTAGAACATAACCATAGTTCCCTTGACCGGATCTACAAAATACCAAGGGCCAAAAACCATCATGCGCAAACCCATGCACAAAACCATAGGCGGGTCCGCCCACCTAAAATAGGGTCCAAAAAAAAATTCCCGAGGCACTTCCCCAAACCCTATGAAGGGGGATACCCGCCCCCTGCAAATCCCTAGATAGGGGGGGCTTCCGCCCCCCCTTTCACCCCCTCGCGCGTGCGACTATTCATGGAAATAATATAACACATACCCAAAAATTATGTCATAATAATCTAGGTTGATTGTGCATATATCATTGTTATGCATGAGTACCAACTATTTATGAGCTTATGATGTGAACATGTTAGCTAGTTACTGTTATGAATATCATGATATTATTTCTGTTTGAGATGATTTGTTGTGAAGTCATATCATGCCAATCTAGATTGATTTTGCAGACAAGACAGCCTCCCCTAAGTTACACTAAGGTATGAGTTTTCTTATGTCATATACCTTGTTCTTGAATGTTTGATTATGTCGTCTATTTGGTGTTTGAGTGATTTGGTGTCTATCGTCATCTAGTTTATTTATTTAACATGGTACATTTATAGTTTGATTGAATGCTTCATTAATCATATGATATGCGTATGTGTTTGTAATATTGCATGAATATGGTTGTAATAACATGGATGTGTTAAGAAATTTGATATGTACTTGAGTGTAAGTAGGTGATAGTTGTATTTTCATGTATTGTGATTGATCACTGTGAGTTGATTTTGGAATATGACATGGTTGTTAGTCTTGGTAAATGCTGATTCCAAATTACTAGATATGTTGTCTTGATATTTGGAACATGTGACTGACATGTGTGTTTAGTCACAGGTCAACGTGCTTGGCAAAACAAGGTAAGATAACTGACATATTGTTGTATTTATTTATGTGTTGATAGTTATGTGGTTCTGGACGTATGATGCATAGGATTGCATGGCAAGAGATTCCCATGAAATCTTGGAGAAGGATCAAGTTGAAATTTCCCTTGGAAGCACTGGGAAGCCATTGGGATTGAGTGATGGTGTCTATTGTTTGTCTTGTGCTTTTGGTCCTTTGTAATTTTTTGAGCTTGATTTGCGGACTTGTTTATGTCTGGTGCATAGCTATGTCACTTTATTTGTAGTGTCGCATTGTTCTTGGTCTTCATGGTTTTCTTGTTGTTTGTTTTATGTGCTTGAATTTTATGTTTTGGAGAGTTTTGGGAATTGGCTTGGGAAAGAGAACAATTAATGGAGTTCGGGGAGAGTTGTGTGGAACCTGATAGGAGATTTGTGTGGAACCTTATAGGTAATGAAATACTAGGATGAAGCATGGTGCATGTATAAGGGAAGTGGAAGGTAAGAATATGAAAATCGGTTGGACTGGTTGGGTCCATTGTGGTAGATGGATGGTGGCTGAAAAATCACGAGAAAGGTAACATGAAAGGTAAAGTGAATGGAGTTGAGGTGTTAGATGCCTTGGCTATGTTGGGAACTACATGTGGTGCACGGTTAAAGGAAGTTCTCTTAAACTTGATCTTAGTAATTATGATTTGATCATGATTTTGCTGGTGTTTATATATGTATACATGTATGTATATATGTATTAGCGTATGACAGTGTCATCATGGATCATGATTGTTTAATGCTAATGTTTATATGTATATATGTGTGTGTGTATGTAGTTTTCTAGCATGATCATGATTGTTTTATGCTAATGATTATACTGTATGTATGTATATATGTATCTGTGTCACTGTATGACAGGTTTTTCAAGGATCATTCTTGTGGAGGAATGATTTCTTATGTAGGTGAATGGCATGAAGAGATTCTTGGTCTTATGGGGAATCAAGGGGGAAGAGTAACTCTAACATATCTACGAGGTCAGTATCATGTCGACATGAATTGATATTATATGCTTGTACTATGACCATGTTTATGTTATGGACAAGTAATGTTGAGGGTACATCAACGAAGTGAAAGTAGTGTGGTCTGCGGCATGCTAGGATAATCATGGATAATGGAAAGACACTAGAATCATGGTTTCTTGTGGAGTCAATGTGTGTTCTATGGATGTGCAGTACTAATGTTGTGCATATTTTTTGCATTTTGTATATTCAGTGATTGTACCTATGGTGATGTGTAATGTTGCATATGTATTATTATGTACATATGATGTTGTGTGTTTTTTGTATATATGTTATTGTGTGTATATTGCATATGTAGTGCTAGGTATAGACGGTGCTATGTACATGTTGTATATGTGGTGCCATATACATGTGGTATTATGTACACATTGTACAAGTGGTGTAGTGTACATTTGGCGTTGTGAACACATTGTGTAGGTGGTGTTGTGTACATGTGATGCGATGCACATGTTGTGCAGGTAATGTTGTGTACATGTTGTGAATATGGTATAGGTATACATGTGGTATTGTGTGCATGTCATACATGTTGTGTTGCGAGAATGTGGTACTATGTATGATCATGGTGTAGTCATGGTATTGTGACATGTGTATTGTGTTGTGTTGTACACCAGGTATATGTATGTGTATTGTGTTTTATTGGACACCGGGTGTAGGTGTATGAGTTATGTTGTGTGCCAGATGTGGGTGTATGAATTTTGTGGTGTTATATGCCTTGTGTGGATGTATGCGTTGTGATGTACAATGTTTATATATGTACGTGATTTAATAGAAGCAAAGGCACTGGGTGCTTGCCGGGTGTGGCAACCGATCCGATGTGTGTACAAAAATAACAAAGGTAGAAGTACCGATGAAGGATAAGTATCAATATTTTATTTTAGTTCTATTAGGCATGTGATCTACGATTCTAACTTATGATGATTACATGTGATTTATGACTATGGTTTATGGTGATTTCATGTGATTCGTTTTTTTGATTTATGATGGTTGTACTAGATGTGATATGTTTATACATGATGATTTGATCAAACAACTAGTTTGACTTGTGTGACATGAAGTGAAGAGGATTGCAAATGTACCTTATTTAAGAGCTACCAATGAGTTATGATTTGAGTTTATTTTATTTTTTTGAATATAATGGCAATTATGTGCTTGGTACAGGAAAAACATGTAATTCCTAATTGGGTGGTTGAAACTAATTTCAAGCATTAGCAACATAAAAAAAAAAAAGGAATTGTAACATGCAATTGTATGTTGATAAAGCACTTCAGGAGTAGGGCCATTGTGGGAAACTAGTACCCAATAGTGTCCATTTATTTCCATGAGCATGCTATGACCAATATGATGGTTTTGAGGCAGGTATATGCCTTGGTTTTTGTATCTTCTGATGCGAGGAAGTCTTGCCAAGGGATGGATCACCTAAGATAGGGGATGTCGGGGAACTTGGAAGGTGAGTGGTTGCACGTAAGGGGTGACAAGATTTCCTGAGGGAGTGTGTAGCAGAGAAGGGAAGGTAGAGGATGGATTTATTTTTTTCATTAGCATTTCCATTTGGAATCATATGCACATTGGGAGGGTGCCCCGCAACAATGAGCCAATAACTATTCATTGAGGGTACAGTAGTGCGGGATTTTAGTGTTGGACATTGGATGTAGATTTGGCTCTGGAAGTGGATTCTAGACTTCCTAGGAAGGAAGTGAATCCTAGTACTACTTTGAGGGTGGAGGTGTGAGCCTCTAGATTCCCTTGTTGCTGATACGGGCACCATATCCTTTTGTTTTCTGGTTGAGAAAATGTGTATATGTGTATATTATTTTAAATATTGTATCGAGCTAGATTTATAAAGCTCCATAGACAATACAGTTGTATATATGGTTGTTATTGTAAATATCGTAATGATATATGTTATAAAGCTCTAGTAAACGATATGTTTGTCATGTTTCAGCAATGGCCATTGTAAATACTGTAACGAGCTATGTTATAAAGCTCCATGGTAGTATGTTTTCTTTTCAATGATATTCTTGGTTATAGGTGTCATTGAACATTGAGGACAATGTTCCCCCAATGGGGAGGGTTTTGTAACAGTCCTGGTGAAAATTCCATGTAATAAAGTTAAAAATAATAACCACAGTTGATGGGACATATATTCTAAGTTGAATGTTTGGAAAAACATCCTAGCAGGTGTTCATTTTGGTTATTAAGGCTAAATGAAATTGGAAAAGTCAATGACAAAGGATTTGGAAAGGCATGAGGCATTAATTGGAATTTTATTTATGAAAATAATGGAAAATAGGAAAAAAGGAAGGTGAAAGGTCACAATTTTCATGTGAGGAGGAAAATGAAGAAAATAGTGGCATCTTCTATAAAAAGGCTTATGAGGATCAGTTGCCAAGTTTTTTCTCACATCTGTGGCTCTCATTTTATTCTAATCTCTCTCTCACTCTTGGACATTTAGAGTTTTCTTGGAGCACTTTGGCATTGGAGCAAGAAAGGCAAAGAAAGCAAGGAAGAGCAGGATAAAGCAACTATAACAATATTATTTACAGGTATTGATTGGCATATGTGTTTTCCTTGCTAGATCTGGCATGAATGGTATTGCATGTGGTTATTTTCTGTCTTGGCATGGCTTTTTCCAGATGTGACGTTGTTTTCAGCCTAGCCTTGAAATTTTCGTATAGCTTTGATGAGATGGGTTTCCCATACTTCGGTTGAGCTGGATTGCCAGATGGATTCAAAGCCAAACTATGGGTTGCGGTAAATCCAAATTGTGTGGCTCAGTGGGCCTAGGAATCCTTTCCATTTAATAATGGGATATACAGTAAATCCAAGAGGTGTATTTCTCACTGTTGGGCCTAGTAGTATCGGGATGGGATGTACGGTAAAGCATGGAGAGTATTTCTCGGTTTAGGGCCTAGTGATCATTGATTCAGACTATGGATTACAGTAGTGCCTGAGATAATAGGAGGCACTCAAATTCCTCCCGGTGTCGGTAGAGAACCCCAGTAGCATTCACGCTTGTTTGGTTCTTTTTGGTTGGTTATGAGTACCACATTCATGCTTGGAATATGGCACAGGGGTGATTAGCTGAAGAGAGATTTGGCTCATCCAATCTATGGTCGAGTGGAATGTGGTATTCCCATTTCCAGTTGGTTTCTATATTCATTAATGAGAAATGATTTCCTTTGGAATTTTATGTATAATTGTACTAATTTTTATTCATATTCTATTACTGTTGTATCTATTGTATTTATGTTGTTACTATGTTGGTTATAAGAATGTAATTTATCAGTGATGATGTATGTCTCTCTCCATGTTTTTAATTGTAAATGAATGCACATTATATATATGGTCAAATATATTGTATTGCAACTAATGATGTCAGGGAGAAATGCTTCTTAGTGATTCTCAAATAAGTATGAGACCCATATGCTTAAATATTTTGTTTATACCTATACATTCAATGTTTGTGTTATGTTTGACAAAATTCTTGTCATGGCTAGGAGAGGTCCAAATGATTTCCTGATGATGTGATTGATTATGTACCTTTTTTTAATTTCATTTATCATCTCCTAAAGTTTCATCAAGTTTTTGGCAGTGACCTGGGCTCTAGCGCTGAAAAGGTGGCACAAATCTCGGAGTTGTAGGCAAAGAACTAACAATTTGGAGCCCTATCGCATGCTTGTTGTGTTATGTATGCATTTATAGGCTCCCAACGGCTACCATTAGGGGAATTTTGAGGTCTAAAATGGGCCTCCTAAGGAAATTATAAAATAATAGTGGAAATAATAAAATAATATTTGATTACATCATCAAATTTTAGAGGGAAAAAAGAAAACTACTTTTTCAACTCATATTTTGAAATTATCACCCTAAGGTTTTACTCAAATTTCGAGCATGAATACTCGTTGGATGCAAAATTTAATTCCCCATCCAAGGAGTACCCATGTTGCATACTTTTTATGGACTCTACTACATGAAAAATGAGAAATACATGAAAAACGTGTTGGCAATCACGTTTTTTGATGTATTTCTCATTTTTCATATAGAAAGGTCCATCAAACGTATGCAACATGCGTACTCCTTGGATGAGGAATTAAATTTTACATCCAATGAGTACTCCCGCTCGAAATTTGAGTAAACCCTTAGGGAGATAAATTGAAAATACGAGTTGAAAAAAGTAGTTTTATTATTTTATTATTTTTTGATCTTTTTAATTTTTTACTCCAAAAATGGTGAATCATCCCCCATGGTTGACATCATCATCTTGAATCTTGTTGGTTCTCATAAAATTTATTTTGGTTGTACATTTTTCTTAGGAGGCCCATTTTAGACCTCAAAATCCCCCTAACGTTTGGCTCAGCATGCTTGCATCTATGGTCCAAAAGGGTCAAAAAGTTAGTATCCCTTAGGGGTCAGGGGTCTAGAAGGTTGGTCTACCTCCTTTGGATGTTTTTGATGCCATGTAAGGTGTGTTTGTCTTGTTTCCTTCAGTTCCACTTCCTTAAGTTCATCTAGGAGGCTGAATCTCATATTAGTAGCCTCCCTTCACATGTTTACCCCATTTGGAAGGTTGCTTGTGTAGATATGGGAAGAGGGTGTTACTTGGCATCCTATCGAATTATACTGGTGAAAACAAGAAGGTCAACCTCTGAGTGGAACAAATTTTTCATAGGACTCTGATTGACATGATTCTTGCACTGTTGGAAAGGTATCTATGTGTAGAATATGAAAAAAATGTGTGGTATTAAAGTGGAAAAATTTTACCCCAAAAAAACATCGTTTGATGCCTCAAAATTCTTTTGAAAGGTTTCAGACCCCAATTTTTCAAACTAGGTCCCGCTAGTAAAAAATAGTCCTACGACTTGATTCATCCATTTTTTCTTCTTTGAAAGCATCGAGATGGATGAAAAAAATATAATGATCTATTTTGTAGCACTTACCCATAGGTACCTAGGCCTTAAAGAAGCATATTGGCACCCACATGTGAAGCATTTAGATCCTTTAGTCTTTAAGCAATAGAAATGCATCATACCCACCCCTAGACACCCCCTGCACCCAAAGCGTTCTACCACTTGCACTACATTTAATGATTCTTCAGGATGATACACTTATGCCCTCAAGTTGGCCTAACATCATATGAGTGATGACAACTAATTTAGGGCCCATATTAGGATGGTCTAACCTTTTGAGGCATGGTACTACTATTATTACCTTTAAATCCCTCTACTTTGGAGCAGGGATGGAAATTTTGAGTAGTATGAGACCTAGGAAACTACCTTTGGTGCCAAAAACTATATTTTGGTGTCCACAAAGGGATATTGACAGAGACCTGAGGGCCAACACTTGGAGGATTATTTTGGGGGGCTTATTCACCACACTTGAGACTCAAAAGCCTCAACACATGCCACATGGAGCTCACTTAATGGATGATGTCGACCTTTTAAGGTCTCACGACTCACATGTATGGGATTTCACTTGATTTTATGTCTAAGCTAGTTGGGTTAACCCAAGGTTCTATTATGATTTTACTTGTATTTTAGGGTAATTTTTGTAAAATTGGAACTTGTTTTCCTCATATAAATAGATGAGAGGACTTTTTCATTTGTCATCATTATCACTTGTGAATTTGGCCTCTCTACTTGAAATTTTTCAGCAACTTTTCCTATTGGAGAGATGTGACCTATGGAGAAAATTTTGTCTTGGAGATATTTTCTTGTCTTTGGATACGTTTCCTTAGATCAATGATTGGATTATACATGAAAATTGTCTTGTAATGGCTCTTTTATTTAAAATTTATGATTTCATGTCTAATGTATGGAATAAATTGGTGATCTAAGTTAAATAGTGTGTCGTAGTTTGATTAAATATAAATTGTATGGAATCTAGGTCATATTATTTCCACACATTACTCAATGTATGAGGTGTGAATGGCAATCCCCTTGATGATCTTACATTAGCTCTTCCAAGCAAATTCTAGTCCCTCACAAAAGTAATAGTTAGAGTTTTGATGTTAGGGTATCAAAATATCGTAACTCCTTTGTAATTTTTATCCAACCAAAATAATCCATAGACTCCATCAACCCTAGTAATAGACATTGGCCATCCTTTATTGGTGATCAAGTCAATTTTTCTCCATGAATTTTACTCTCTTCTCTCTCTTACCTAATTCATCCCTCTTAAAGAAAATCGACTAGCTATGCCTAGTGCGAATTGACAAGGATGAGGAATTTTGGGTCTTGGATAGTCTAAACATCAAGGGTTGATTGGTTTCCATAAAATAATTTCCCTTTGATGGTCATTCATTCCAATTTCGTCTACAATTTCCTTTGCGATAGTTGTTTTCCCTATGGTGAACCCTAGTTTGGTTATAACTTCAACTTGGACGCTTTTTGAGGGTTTCATATGCCATAAAATTTTTGAAATACATTGTGGGAAACCTTTTCTTTGCACCTAGACCTTTGGACATTCTAACTCTCAACATATCAATCAAAATCTAGGTCTTTTGTTACCCCTAATTTGGTCGATTTTCAAGGAATGTGAATTTCCTCCTCTTGGAGCCATGTGCCTAAATTGTGTTTTTCCCTTAGAGGCCTCTTTTCCACCCCTCACATTTAAGCTTAAAATATGTATTAGGTGACCTATACAAATACTAAGACTCCTCCCATTTGTGAAAACCCATAAAAAAAAGGGGGTTTTGGGTGTGGTGACAATGAGAAATCACTCCATTGTTGTCACTTAGTCTAGTAATAGCCTTGTAGGTTACCCATATCTAACGCATGTTATATTTTGCAACAACATGCATAAATACATAGTAGACATCAAGAAACTTATACCATAATACATCTCACATTACCAAAATTACAAAAAAATGTAAAAATGTTTAATTATTATTATTATTATAAAAACAATCAATATGAGTTAAATATATATACATTTAAAAAAAATGTCAAACCAAAAACATATTAAAGCAAAAACACACAATAAAAGTTTAAAGATACTTGTGTAAGTAATTTTTTTTAATTAAATTGAAAAGTAAAAATGACATAACTACCTTTGAAATAAATCTCAACCATTTATCCCAACTATATTAAAAATATTCCATGGAAATTCTATAGACGTTAAATCCCTACCATCTACATAATAATTATTATTTATAATTAAAAATTAAAATTTTAAAATTCATATTCTAAAATAAATACATCTATTTATAAATGAATTAATATTAATTAAATATATATACATTTGAAAAAACACGTAATAAAAACTTATTAAAGCAACAATAACCACTCAAAATTCAATGATACTCATGTACATAACATTTTTTCTAGTTAAATTGAAAAGTAAAATTATCATAACCACCTTTGAAATAAATCTTAATTCTTTGTTCTATTTATATTAAAAATATTTTATAAAAAATTAATCTCTATTATCTATCTAATAAATATTAATAATTAAATTAAAATTTTAAAAATATTATTTCAAGTATTAGGGGTAGCTCAATTGGTGATGAAAGTGATCTGCAATCATGTAAGCTAGAAGATCCAAGGTTTAATTCCCCATCATGAGAGATCCAAAGTTCAATCCCCTGATCATAGGCCCAATTGATGTGTCCATTCTTAAATTTGAGACTTTGAAATTTGATCATAATGAGAGGAGACTTTCTCTCTTTCCAACTAATAATATATGTTTACAATAAGACATCTCACCCAATTGTTGTGTTCCTTCTTAAATTTGATCATAATGAGAGGAAAATTTATCTATTTCCAACTAATAATATATGTTTACAATAAGATAAGTGTTTACCATAAGACAGGTCACCCAACCAATGTTTTCCTTCTTAAATTTGATCATGGTTGTCCTTTAGCCACTCCTACTTAGGTAGGAAACACCACGGTGAGTTAAAGGCCCCAATTTTGGAAGGGGAGTCTTATTTGGGGTATTAAATAGCCCTTTACATTCAATCTTGGTTCACTTAGATGCAAAAAATAATTATTGCCCCTAATGAATTGTTGCTTTCACTAGACTTCATGTTGTGATTGTCAGGTGGTTCAACAAACTATGACCTAATCACTTTAATGATTTGTAAAGTGTCATTGATATTCCACTCGATAGTTTGTCACAACATATCTGATAAACTATATTTAAAAATCCGAAATCTACACTTTTTGGGTTTTATTTCTTTATATATTTCTAGATATGTATATTACTATTAACTGTGTATGCATGCAAATTAAAATTATGCAGAAAATAGAGAATGGTACAATAAAAGCTTACAAACCATGATTTGACACAAGATATGACTTGGGAAACCCTTTCAGGAGAAAACCCAGTTGGAAGGTGAGGTTTCTCTAATCTCTTTATTTGAATATAAAATGGTCGTGATTACAAAGAAATATGGAATGTAGATCATGGGCTACTATACTACACAAATCCTTTTTGTGTGCTTTATATCCTATCTCTCTTAGCTATTTTTTCTCATCTATGGAACAAATGCACTTGAAATAATGGAACCCATTTCCCTCCTAGAGTTCTAGATATAACACAGCTTAAAAGCCTACTAGTGGTTATGTTTGACTACCTCAGGTCTTAACCAAAGTTAAAATATAGAAAATTATAGAGTCTTCTTCACCATAATCACATGGCTATCCCATTTTCCATGAATAATGGGGGCTAACTTGGCATCCTCTCGAATCATGGTGGTGAAAACAGGAAGGTAGACCTCTAAGTAGCACACATTTTGCATAGGACTTTGATTGGCATGATTCTTACACCATTGGAAAGGTATCTATGTGTAGAATATGAAAAAAATGTGTGGTACTAAAGTGGCAAATTTATACCCCAAAAAAACATCCTTTGATGCCTCAAAATTCTCCCAAAAGGTTTCATATCCCAATTTGTCAAATTAGGTCTTGTTGGGATAAAATAGTCCTAAGAGTTTATTCATCTACTTTTCCTACTTTGAAAGCATCGAGATGGGTGAAAACAAATATAATGATCTATTGTGGAGCACTTACCCATAGGTCCCTAGGCCCTAGAGAATCATATTGGCACCCACATGTGAAGCATTTAGATACTTTAGTCTCCGAGGAGTAGCAAAACATCATACCTACCCCTGGACACCCCCTGCACCCAAAATTTTCTACCACTTTGCACTACATTTAATGATTCTTCAGGATGATACACTTGGATCGAGCATGGTCTTAGGCTGGCCGAATACCATACAAGGTATGACAACTAATTTAGGGCCCATATTAGGATGGTCTCACCTTTTGAGACATGGGACGACTAGTAATACCTTAAGAGCCCTCAAATTTGGAGTACGGATGGGAATTTTGAGCCGTATGAGACCTAGGAGACTACCTTTGGTGCCAAAAATTGTATTTTGGTGTCGACAAAGGGATATCGACAAACTGTTGAGGGCCAACCCTCAGAGGATGATTTTGGGAGGCTTATACAACACACTTGTATCGTAGTTTTATTAAATATCAATTTTATGGAAGTTAGATCATATTATTTCCATGAATTACTCAATGTGTGATGTGTGAATGAAAATCCCCTTGGTGGTCTTACATTAGCTCTCCCAAGTGAATTCTAGTCCCTCACAAAAGTAATAGTTAGAGTTTTCATGCTAGGGTATCAAAATATCGTAACTCATTTGCAATTTTTAGCCAACTGAAAGAATCCATAGACTCCATCAACCCTAGTAATAGACATTGGCCATTCTTTGTTGGTGATCAAGTCAATTTTTATCCATAAATTTTACTCTTTTCTCTCTCTTACCTAATTCGACCCTCTTAAGGCCAAGCGACTAGGTAGGGCCTAGTGCGAGTTGACAAGGAGGAGGAACTTTGGGTCTTTGATAGTCAAAACATCAAGGGTTGATTGGTTTCCAAAAATTCATTTCCATTTGGTAGGAATTCATTCCAATTCCATCCATAATTTCCCTTGCCATAATTGTTTTCCCTATGGTAAACCCTAGTTTGGTTATAACTTCAACTTGGAGGCTTTTTTAGGGTTTCATGTGCCATAAAATTTTTGAAATACATTGTGGGAAACCTTTTCTTTGCACCTAGACCTTTGGTAATTCTAACTCTCAACGTATCAATCAAACTTTAGGTCTCTCGTTACCCCTAATTTGGCCTAATTTCAAGGAAAGTGAATTTCCTCTTCTTGGAGCCATGTGCCTAAATTATGTTTTCCCCTTAGAGGCCTCTTTTTCAACCCTCACCTTTAAGCTTAAAATACCTATTAGGTGACCTACACAAATACTCCATAAAAAAACAAGGGGTTTTGGGTGTGGTGACAGTGGGCCATCACCCCATTGTTGTTACTTAGTCTAGTAACAACCTTGAACATTGTTACCGATGAAATAGGTAACTGCACTGGTACCTACTTTTTGACGTAGCAAGAAAAACACCTGATTTTGAAAAGAGGTGATGCAGAATCAATTTTTTTTTTTTAGCATGTTTTTGCCACTTTAATTTTTTTTTTTTTTTTTACTATTATTATTATTATTATTATTTTTTTTTTTTTTTTTTTTTTTTTCTTTCTTTCTGTGATGCTTGTTATGTCGATTTTGAATAGTGGTGGTGTATCATCACCAAATTTTTTTTTAGAGGATTGATTTTGACACCATACATTTTCTAATGTCTTCTTCTTCCGTGAGATGTTTATTTTTAAGTGCATTTATTTACTTGTGTTTTAAAAAGAAAAAAATATTTTTTTAAAAATAAAAATATGTAATGATATCTTCACTTTTTCACATAGATAAAAAATGAAAAAAGGGTCAATATTATAAAGTTTATATTTTCTACAAGTTTATGTATTGCTAATTAATTTTTCAATGCACATCAAATAATTGTCGCTAAAAAACCAATATTTTGAACGATATGACAAAAAAATACAAATTTTCAATACAAATAGAATGCAAAAAATACACTTTTAGAGACTTTTTGTTAAAAAAAACATGTTAAATAAACTAATTTTTGGGAAACTCTTAACAAAAAAACTTTAGAAAATAGCACTTTTATTGAATTTTATGTCAAAAAATAATAGTAATCACATGTTTTTTGCAAAAAATAAGGATTCTTCTCATAAAATATCAAAGTATAAACATTACAAGTAAAACTGATTAATAGATCTCAAAAATGAGCTTTGTTTGCAAGCATAACTTAAAGATCCTCAAAAATATCAACTAATACATGTTCAACATCATCTAGAACATCATTGATGGCTTCTTCCGCAACATTTTATACTTCATTTTGGTCATTGTCATCTTCTAATGGATCTTTCATGTATGCACATCTTCCAAAGTTTCCATTTCCAATAATTCCATATAATGGTGGTTGAGGTTCCTTTGCTTTTTTTGCCACACATGGTTCATTAAAATCCCCTTTCCTCAAAATAACTTCTTGCTTTGCATCTGGAAGGAATTCAAGAGCGTTAATTCATTGTTGAATAAATTTGCATTTCACTAGGTCTTTCTCAATGGCAATGCAATTTCTTCCTTTTGTGATGAAAAGTGAAACCTACTATAGGGTAGGTTTACTTTCATTTTATTAATATGATCCTTCGATCATGGGACCTATGGGTTATAGGCCCACCACGCTTCCGTTGCGCCACTTCAATTCCTATATATATATATATATATATATATATATATATATATATATATATATATATATATATATATATATATATATATACCGGAAGCACTAAACAAAAACCATGATTTATAATATATCGGGTCCGTTAATATTCTTTAAACCCCGATCATCTTTTATAAGCGATAACCGTCGATCTGTAATCAGACGGTTGTCGCTCCATATAAACGTTAACGAAATAACATTGAGGCCCACCGTTATTGCTAGCACATCTTATACCGATGATCCATTCTCGCCATTCATCCGACGGACATCGCATTCACAACATGCACGAAACTCATTGCCAGCACACTTTACCCTCAGATCTCCAATGCAATGGATCAAATGGCTATCGCGTTCGATCAACCCCTGAACTTTATCACCCAAAACTTACGCGAAATAAGTGGTTTTAATATTGTGACGTGTCATATTATTCCTTGATCACGTTCGTTTTGAATGAAATCACTTACAACCCAAAGGCTACGCAAAACCCATTTGTGGCTTTCAAAAACCACCTTCACTGTTTTTGTCTTCCATTTAAGCCGTGCTTCCACTACACCTTCATCTCGAGGTTCAACATGGTTCCAACGCACAGTTACACCATGTCTTAACCACAGTCCCAACCCTATATGGAAATCGGAACGCAATACATCATTTGCATAAAACAAAAGCCCTTCTCTAATCTGACACTGACATTGGATCGTCATCGATCCCTACAGTGATCGATGATCGATCAATAAAATCACAACTCAGCTTTTAACTTATAAATTTAAGTTATAATAACCAAAACTTGACACACGGAAAATCCACATAACAATATTTCTATTATATACAAAATATCGCATAAATCTAAGGCATTTCAGCCTTAGTCACAAATTTACATATGATTACATTGTATTCACTCTCGCCCCTATTCTATCATGCACACACTATCTCTTTTACAGATTTTTACAAGAGCGTGGATCAGTTAAGATCCACAATTTTCTCCCTCAATTTCTCAAACAAACCCTAAGTCTCTCATTTATGCATACATGAAGGATAATTACAACAAATTAGACCTCATCAGTTCCAGCAATGTTAGCTCTGTTTTAACTAATTTTGCCCCGATTTACATTGACTGTCCACATTTTCCTTTCCATAGCTTCGGGTTCCAATTTTAATTAAAGTTTTATCAAATGCCCCTGCATTAGACTCCCGAGGCACAAAATTTTATGACCTCTTGGTCATATGTCTTCTACATATGTCAGCAATTCTACCCACATCATCTATGGAATTTCTCTTTGTGATCTTCCTGTAACAACATTCTTGAACAATTCTACCCACATATTCTATGGAATTGTCCTTTGTGAGCTGAAAAAAAACCTCTGCAATAGCAAGTCCTCCCTGCTACCAGATACCTCACCAAGATTCTCTCCTGAGCTTATTCTTTCGGCATCTGTCTGGTTCGCTCTTGTGGAACCATTTAAGCAGTCCTTTTCTAGGCTGCTGCAATCTTCTCACCTTCCTCTGCTGCTACCTTCATAAAATATAAAAACCACAAGCTTTACAAAACTTCAACAAAACTGTACCTCTTCTTTCTTTGTATGCAAACTCCTTCTTTGCAGGAAATCCTTTCCCTGCTCTGATACCACTTGATGAATAGTGAAACCTACTATAGGGTAGGTTTACTTTCATTTTATCAATATGAACCTTTGATCCTAGGACCTATGGGTTATAGGCCCACCATGCTTCTGCTGCGCCACTTCAATGCCTACGTATATATATATATACCGGAAGCACTAAACAAAAACCATGATTTATAATATATCGGGTCCATTAAAAATTTTTAAACCCTGATCATCTTTTATACGCGATAACCATCGAACTGTGATCAGACGGTTGTCGCTCCATATAAACGTTAACAAAATAACGTTGAGGCCCATCGTTATTGCCAGCGCATCTTATATCGATGATTCGTTCCCGTCGTTCATCTGGCGGACATCGCGTTCACAACATGCACAATCCTTATTTCCAGCACACTTTACCATCGGATCTCCAATGCAATGGATCGAATGACTATCGCGTTCGATCAACCCCTGAACTTTATCACCCAAAAATTACGCGAAACAAGTGGTTTTAGCACTTTGACGTGTCATATTATTACTTGATCACGTTTGTTTTGAATGAAACCACTTACAACCCGAAGGCTGCGGGAAACCCATTTGTGGTTTTCAAAAACCACCTTCATTGTTTCTGTCTTCCATTTAAGCCATGCTTCCACTGCGCCTTCGTCTCGAGGTTCAACATGGTTCCAACGCACAGTTCTGCCATGTCTTAACCACAATTCCAACCCTATATGGAAATCAGAACGCAATACATCATTTGCATAAAATGAAAGCCCTTCTCTAATCTGACACTGATATTGGATCATCATCGATCCCTACAGTGATCGATGATCAATCAATAAAATCAAAACTCAGCTTTTAACTCATAAATTTAAGTTATAATAACCAAAACTTGACACACAGAAAATCCACATAACAATATTTCTATTATACACAAAATATCGCTTAAATCTAAGGCATTTCATGCTTAGTCACAAATTTACATATGATTACATTATATTCACTCTCGCCCCTCTTCTATCACACACACACTCTCTCTTTTATATATTTTTACAAGAGCGTGGATCAGTTAAGATCCACAATTTTCTCCCTTAATTTCTCAAACAAACCCTAAGTCTCTTGTTTATGCATAAATGACGGATAATTACAATAAATTAGACCTCATCAGTTCCAGCAATGTTAGCTCTGTTTTAACTAATTTTTCCCTGATTTACATTGAATGTCCACATTTTCCTTTCCATAGCTTCGGGTTCCAATTTTAATTAAAGTTTGCTGGGATGCCCCTACATCATTTTGGTAGGCAACATGCTGGTGTTGTACCTAATCATCAAGTATAAAATAAATAAGTAAGAAAATTAGTATAAAGACATAAAAAGGAAAAAATAAAATATTTAAATTTAAATTTGTATAATAAAACTTACCTGAAATTGAAAATAGATCCAAAACCCAATCTCCTTACTTTGACGGCGTCGCCCGACTTGCCTCCGGCCCGCGGTTAGGCGAAGGCAAATTCCAAGAATTGCCCTCTGCCCAGCCGGGGGCCGGAGGCATGCTGGGCAGCCCTCGACGACACCACCCAGACGGCCTCCACCTAGACAGGGGCAATTCTTGGAATCATCCTTCGCCCAGCCAGGGGTGATTCTCAAAATCACCCTCTACCCAGTTGGGAGCGATTCTCGGAATCACCCTCCGCCCAGCCGGGGGTGATTCTCGGAATCACCCTCCGCTCAAAAGGGGGTCGGAGGTAGGCCGGGCAGTGCCATCGATGGCTACCTAGCCAGCCTCTGGCCCTCGGCTGGGCAGAGGCAAGCTGGCCAACCCTCGATGGCGCCACTCGGCTGGCGTCCAGCCCTTGGCTAAGCGGGGTGAGATTCTCGGAATCACCCTCTGCCCGGTCGGGCAGCACCGTCAAGGGCTACCCAACCTGCCTCCGGCCCCTAGCTAGGTGGAGGGTGATTCTGAGAGTCGCCCTCCACCTAGCCACGTGACGGAGGCAAGCTGGGCAACCCTCAACGGTGTCGCCCGGCCTACCTCCAGCCCCCGGCTGGGCGGAGGGATATTCCGCGAATCACCCCCAGCTGGGTGGAGGGTGATTCCGAGAATCAGCCCCAGTTGGGTAGAGGGCGATTTCGAGAATCACCCTCGACTGGGCGGAGGGCGATTCCGAGAATCACCCCCGGCTTGGCAGAGGGCAATTTCAAGAATCACCCTCTGCCCAGCCGAGAGTGATTCTCGGAATCGCCCTCTACCTAGCCGAGGGCCGGAGGCAAGCTGGGTAGCACCGTCAAGGGCTTCCCAGGTCGGCCAGCTGCGTCGAGGGCTGCCCAGCCTGCCTTCAGCCCCCGGCTGAGCAAAGGGCGATTCCAAGAATCACCCCCGACTGGGTGGGGGGTGATTCGGGGGCTGGGCGGAGGGCGATTCCGAGAATCACCCTCGGTTGGGCGGAGGGTGATTCTCGGAATCGCCCTCTGCCCAGCCGGGGGTGATTCTCGAAATTTCCCTCCACCCATCCGGGGGTGATTCTCGGAATCGCCCTCTGCCCAGCCGGGGGTGATTCTCAGAATCACCCTCCGCCCAGCCGAGGGTGATTCTCGGAATCGCCCTCTGCCCAGCCGAGGACCAGAGGCAATCCAGGCGGCATTGTCGAGGGCTACCTAACCTGCCTCCGACCCGCGGCTGGGTGGAGGGCAATTCTCGAAATCACCCTCCGCCCAACCGGGGGCTGGAGGCAGGTTGGGCAACCCTCGATGACGCTGCCCATCCTCCTTCTGGCCCCCGTCTAGGCGGAGGGCGATTCCGAGAATCATCGCCATCTGGGCGGAGGGAGATTCCGAGAATCACCCCCAGTTGGGCAGAGGGCGATTCCGAGAATCACCCCCAGCTGGGCGGAGGGTGATTCCAAGAATCACCCTGGTTGGGCGGAGGGCGATTCCAAGAATTACACTCCTCCCAACCGGGGGTGATTCTCGGAATCACCCTCCGCCTAGCCAGGGGCCAGAGGTAGACCGATCAATGCTGTCGAGGGCTACCCAACCTACCTCCAACCCCCGGCGGGCGGCAAAATAATTTTTATTTTATTTTATTTTTTTCAAACACAAACTATTGAAAAAAATTAATTTTTTTTAAACAAAAACTATTATAATAAAAAAAAATGTATTGTTTAATATAAAAAAAATAAAACTATTCAATTAAAATTTTAAAACATAAAAAAACAATAAAAACAAATTAAAAAATATGTTTTAAAAAATAAACAAAAAAATATAACAAAATTTTATTTTTTTTAAATTAAAACAATTATTATTTAAAATATTAAAAAAACAATATTTTTTTTTTTAAATATGTTTTAAAATATAAACAAACATATATAAGAAGATTTTAATTTTTAATTTTTATTTTCTTAAAACTAAAACAATTATAATTTAAAATATAGAAAAACAATAAAAAAAAATTAAAAAATATGGTTTTATATATAAACAAACAAATATATGAATAATAAATTTTTCATTTACTTGTTCATTTTTAAAAATTGTTTAAGTCATATAATTTCTCCATAATTTCATGGTTCAACTATCTTGAAAACTTAAGATTCAAAAACTTGAGATTTACAACTTGTCATTAAGGTTTTTATGCGCTGTGAAATTTTATCTTTAATGATATGGTAGAAAATAATTACAATTTAGGGTTGCTCAAGATATTTTATGTTTAACAACAAGGATAAAAATTGTTCGAAATGATAAGTCCTTCAGACATGATTATGTTTATATTTAACATCATCTATCAAAAAATTTAGAATTTTACGATTTTTCAATGTCCTAATATGTTGTCTTTAATTCCATTGTTATAATGTGTCAAAAGTGTGACACAATGTTTTTTTTGTTATTCCAGCATCAACTTGTTTTGTTTTAAGGGTCTTTTTTCAATCATTTTTTCAAAAAACAATTTCGTTTTTAGCATAATTTTATAAAAAAGTGAAATTTGACCTTGAGAAAAAAACAAATGCATTCTGGAATACACACTTTTTGTTTTTGGGGCGTTTTTTCATGTTTTTTGAGTCTTTTTGGGCTAAAGTTCTCGTTTTGAGGTAATAGTTCTCGTTTCATCGGTAACATTGTTCTTGTATGTTACCCCTCTCTAACACCTATTATATTTTGCGATAACAATCAATACATAGTAGACATCAAGAAATTTTGATTCGGATTTATGCAGGAACGCAATAGAATAAACATATAACCATAAATGCAAAGATGCAGCGGAAATAACACTTCATTTCATTAATATCAAAGAACTGAAATTTGCTTACAGACAGAATGGAAATAAACTAGCTAGGGTGCTAGTAGCTATCTCTGAGAAGAGAAGTGGCGGCTACAGGCCTCTGAACTGAGTTACAATGAGGCTTGAGGGCCTATTTATTATTTAGAAACAATGGAAAAACCTAAATATCCAAAACCCTAACCCTAGGAGATGAAGCGCCAAAACTATGGGCCCCGTTTGGGTAAATTGGTGTTTCAACTTCCTGGGGACATAACGTTCGCATACGATCTCTGTTTGACGCGAACCATACCTCGTTAGAAAAATCTATCCGAGGACTACAACTTTTGAGTGAGCAACATCAGTTTATGGACCCATGTTGCTCCCGATTTTCCCAAAAAATGTCGTTTAGGACCTCAAAAAGGCTCCAAAACTTCAGGACCCGAAAAACTACTAAAAATAGTAAGTTGTGCTGAAACTGAAAAATTGAAAGAGACAATGGTGGGGCCCCAAGTGGAATAGGCGGGTGGCCACTAATATCCACCTAGATCATTCCTCCCCCCTTAGAAAGCAATGTTCCCCATTGCGTTGATTTCCTCCTTGAGATGGGGAAACTTCTGTAGAACTTGCTCCCTGGTGAACCACTTGCCTTGGTGCAGGAGTTGGCCAGCTTTGACAACCTGATACAGTTGGATCTTCTGTTGGCGATTGTTCTTGATTTGCATGTCCATGATACAATCTATGGTGGCCTATTCCATGCAGTCTGGGTTAAACTCTTTTGGCATGAGTTCTTCTGCAATGTCAGAGGTGTCCAATAGAGGTGGGAAGCAGGGACAAAGGCGGTCTACATTGAATACAGGGTGCAGACCAAGGAATGGTGGAATACTGAGCTCGAAGGCATTATTCCCTACAGCCTTGGTGATGGTGTACGGCCCGTATCAGAGCAAGTGAAGCTTGCAGTGGGGTCCAGTGAGGCGCTCCTTCTGCAAATGTAGCCACTTTTTGTCACCCACCTGGAAGTTGTGTGGCACCCAATGTTGATCATGGTGTTGCTTGTATTTAGCATTGGCTCTATCCAATATGTCATGAACCTGTTGGCGGATGTGCAGAATGCACTCGATGAAGCTGTTTGCTTTGTCAACTTCAGACTGGACATGAGCCGAATCAGCCTGAGTAGCCGCAAATGGCATGGCTATGTCAATGGGACATAATGGTTGGAATCCTAAGCCTGCCTGAAAGGGGTTGTGGCCGATTGAGCTATGGAGAGCTCGATTATAACTGTGTTGTACATAGGGGAGGCTCTCATCCCATGTGCATGGATGCTTTGAATTGTACATGCGCAGAATGTGTACAATCATTTTGTTGATGACCTCTGTCTGGCCATCTATTTGGGGATGGAAAGTTGTGGACTTGGTGAGCTTGGTGTCCAGCATTGACCAGAGGCTGGACCAAAATGTGCTGAGGAACCTGCTATCCCAATCTGATATGATAGATTGTGGGATCCCAAAGTGCACCCACACTCGTTCAAAGAAGAGTTTAACAGTGGCTTCTGCTGTGATATTCTTCTTGCAGACCGCCATAATGGCCATCTTCGAGAATCTATCGACGACCATGAAAACACAGTAGTTTCCATGCTTAGTATAAGGCAAGCCCAACATGTAATCCATGGAGATGGATTCCCAAGGTCAACTAGGGGCAGGTAGCAGAGTATATAGGCCTTGATTCTTGATGGTCGATTTGGAAATGGCGCAAGAAGTGCAGGATATTATGTGCTTCTCGACATCCTTTCAGAGGTTTGGCCAATAGAAATACTTCTATACTACTGCCACTATTTTCTTGACCCCGAAATTCCCAGCGAATCGACTGTAGTGTGCTCCCCATATCATCTTGGCACACTCGCTTGAAGGAACACAAAGGTGTCCAAGGTGACATAAAAGTGCATCTTGGAGGTGAAATTTTGGAACTTGCATACGCCCCAAGAGTGCCTTGTATGTGTGGCCGAATTCTGGGTCGCTCTCGTAGAGAAATGGCCAATTAGAGGTCTCGTGCCCACAAGAGTTGAGAATGGTGGTGAGCACCACGATCGGTGGTCGGCTGAGGCAGTCCGCAACATTATTGGTGCTACCCTTCTTGTACTTGATGTTCAAAGGAAAATGTTGCAGATATGTGGACCACGTCTAATGGTAATCATTCTGCAACTTCCCTTGTGTCTGTATGAACTACAGGGGCCAGTGGTCTGTGTGGATGATTGTTTCCTTCCCCAAAATGTAATACTTCCATTGTCGACAAGCTTGCACAATGGAATACATTTCTTTGTCATAAGTGGGATACTTGCGAACTGTTTCAGACAATGTCTCACTGTGATATGCACTGGATGTCCCCGTTGAGTAAGAACTGCCCCAATAGCATAGTTAGAGGCATTTGTCTTGATCTCAAATAGTTATTTCAAGTCTGGTAATGTGAGCACTGGGGCAGAACAGAGGCGATTTTTTAATTCTGTGAACGCCTTCTGTTGAGATTCCAACCAAAAGAATTTTTCTCTCGCTCCCCCCTTGGTGACTTGACTCAAGGGCCAAGTGATATGAGAGAACCCCAACACGAATTTGCAGTAGAAATTAGCAAGACCCAAAATGCTGCAAAGCTTTGTTTTAGTGGTTGGGGCTGGCCAATCCCGAATAACTTGGATCTTGGTTGGATCCACATCCACCCCCCTTTCATCAATAATGTATCCCAAATATTGAACCTCGGTCATGCCAAAAGTGCACTTCTCCAAATTGGCACATAACTTGTGTTTCCGCAGTGTTTGGAGGACTTGTCGGATGTGGTGGAGGTGCTCTTCCCAAGTCTGGTTGAAGATCAGGATGTCATTCAAGTACACCACTACAAATGGGTTGGTGAATGGCCGCAAGATGTTGTCCATCAACCTCATGAAGGTTGCGGGAGCATTCATCAACCCGAAAGGCATGACCAGCCATTCAAAAAGGCCCTCCTTGGCTTTGAAGGCAGTCTTCCACACATTAGAGGGTTCGATTGGTACCTGGTGATATCCAAACTTCAAGTCGATCTTGCTGAAATATTTCACCTCTTTGAGTTGGTCCAGAAGGTCATCAATACCTGGGATTGGGTACCTATTCTGGACAGTGATCTTGTTCAGTGCCCGATAGTCAATACATAGTCTCCACGTCCCATCCTTCTTCTGTACCAACATGATCGGGCTCCCATAGGGCGATTAACTTGGACGGATGTGACCTTTCTGCAGCAGCTCCTGAATCTGCCTCTTGATTTTATCGTTCTCTAGAACAGAATGCCGATAGATCGATCTATTGGGTAGTGGCGCACCTAGGGTCAGATCAATTAGGTGCTTGACCTGACAATGCAAAGGAATCCCTGTGGGTGAGGTGAATATGTCCCCATACTCCTCCACAACCTTTTCCATTTGTTGTTATCATGTAGAGGAGCCTTATATGGAGGTCGTAGCGGATCATCAGGAAAATAAATTTTCTAGTTTTGGAAATGAGCTTACTACATTGTTTTGCAATAACCAAAGAGATAGCGACAGGCAGTGGTACCTCTGGTATCCTGTACAACTTATTTCCCAAAGTAACAATAACAGCGCGAGGCCGAACTCATACACAGCATGATGCTTCCACAAGTATGGTTGTCCTAATAATACATCAAAAACATTAAGAGGAGCAATGTCACATAATACCTCATCCGTGAAGGGCTTGATGCTATAGGGAAGGCAGCACTGCTGGCTGACGCAGAGATCCCGTCCTTGGTGAAGCCACCCGATAGTGTATGGATGTGGGTGGGTTGTGGTTGGCAAGCCCAACCGCTTCACAGCGTTTGCTGAAATGAGGTTCTTCTAGCTCCCATTGTCGACAATTAATTGTACCGAGGAGCCCTTTACCCACATTTGGGAGTGGAAGTGACGTTCCTCCTCCTTTGGATCTTCTTGCTCCTCCTTCTGGATCTTCGTAGTGGCAACAACGGCATTGGGCTCTGCATCAATAATCTGTTTCCCTTTGTCATTCACCTTTTCAGGTTCTGATTCAGATTCGAAGCATGCATCTGACTCAGAAGCCCGCATCTCGGCCACCAGCGACTTCTTGGCTCGACACTCACTTGTGTTGTGAGTGGATCTCTTATGGAACTCACATCACTTTCCCGTGTCCTTCTTTAGCTTTGCAGTGTTGTTCTTTGCTTGTGGCTTTGACAGGTTGTCTTGAGTCGCAATGCCTTGACTCTATCCTTTGTTCTGTTGTTTGGGAGCACCTTTCCCTTGCTTTTAATTCGTAGATCCAAAGTCTCGCTTCTTTTTTTTGAATTTCTACTCAATCTTGGCAACATACTGGTATGCCATACCAAGTGAGGAGATGTCGAGGAACTCCATTTCCTCCTGAATGTATCTGTGTAGACAACTGCGATACTTTAGCACCAGATGTTTCTCTGAATCTTTGATACCCAACTTTGTGCGCAAGGTATGGAAGAGATTCAATAGATCATGCACATCTTGATCCCTTTGTTGTCGCAGCATGGTCCATTATATGTACTTGTCCTCATAGCTCCCCACGGGATACCATTGCTCCTTGATGACGTCTCAAAAATAATTCCAATTGGGTACGGCTGAGAACAAAGAGGGTTTTGATTCGTCCTTTTTCTCACAGTAGGTTTCCCACCAGTCCTTGACATGGGGGGTAGCTTTGAGGAGTGCCAAAATAATCTTCTCTTGGTCGGAAAAGTCATGAACCGAGAAACATTCTTCTAATAGGTTCAACCATCTATCTACGGAATCTGCATCTATTTGACCCTCAAATATGGGAATGTTAAAAGTTACTTGTACCTTAAAGGGATTCGCACCTCCAGAGTGGTTGCTAGATGCAGATGCGCCGCTGGTGGGCAGCCGTTGAAGGATCTGGGCAAATTTATCCATCATCGTGTTCCTTTGTTTTTCGAGGGCCTCCTCGAGCAATATTTTGATAGGATCTCATGCTCTCTCATCTTTCTTTTCGTCCCCCATGGGAATCCGTAGGGGTTTTCGAGGCTGATCTTGCAAAGGTTCCACCAGATCGAGCCCTAACTCCTTATACCCCAACCTCGTTGGGGACATGCAAAGAAGGATCGAGAAAAAATTAGACCGCTTTGATACCACTGATACGAATTTATGCAGGAACGCAATAGAATAAACATATAACTATAAATACAAAGATGCAGCGGAAATAACACTTCATTTCATTAATATCAAAGAACTGAAATTTTCTTACAGACAGAATGGAAATAAACTAGCTAGAGCACTGGTAGCTATCTCTGAGAAGAGATGTGGCGGCTACAGGCCTCTGAACTGAGTTACAATGAGGCTCGAGGGCCTATTTATTATTTTAAAACAATGGAAAACCCTAAATATCCAAAACCCTAACCCTAGGAGATGAAGTGCCAAAACTATGGGCCCCGTTTGGGTAAATTGGTGTTTTAACTTCCCAGGGATGTAACTTTGGCATACAATCTCCGTTTGACGCGAACCATACCTCGTTAGAAAGATCTATCCGAGGACTACAAATTTTGAGCGAGAAACATTGGTCCATGGGTCAACCCATGTTGCTCTCGGTTTTCCCAAAAAACGTCGTTTAGGGCCTCAAAACGGCTTTGGAAGTTCAGGACCCGAAAAACTGCTAAAATGGTAAGTTGTGCTGAAACTGAAAAACTAAAAGAGACAATGGTGGGGCCCCAAGTGGAATAGGCGGGTGGCCACCAATATCCACCAGGATCAAACTTACACCATAATACATCTCATATCACCAAAATTACAAAAAATCATAAAAATGTTTAATTAGTATTATTATTATTATTATTATTATTATTATGATTATAAAACAAATTAATATGAGTTTTATATATATATATATATATATATATATATATATATATATATATATATATATATATATATATATATATATATATATATATATACATTAAAAAAAATGTCACACCAAAAACATGTTAAAGAAACAATAAACAAACGTCACACCAAAATCATATTAAAGCAACAATAAACAATCAAAATTTAATGATACTTGTGTACTTCAATTTTTTTAATTAAATTGAAAAGTAAAAATGGCATAACTACCTTTGAAACTAATCTTAATCAATTATCCGACTATATTAAAAATATTTAATGGACTCTCTATAGAGGTTAAATCTACCCTCTACCTAATAGTTATTGATAATTAAAAATCAAAATTTTAAAAGTCATATTCTAAAAGAAATACATCTAATTATACAAGAATTAATATGAATTAAATATATATACATTTGAAAAAACAAGTAATAAAAACATATTAAAGCAACAATAAACACTCAAAATTCAATGATAGGCATTTACATAACATTTTTTTTCTAATTAAATTGAGAAGTAAAAATATCATAACCACCTTTGAAATAAATCTTATTTTTTTTATATTAAAAATATTTTATAAAAAATAAATCTATATTATCTATCTAATAAATATTAATAATTAAATTAAAATTTTATAAATCTTGTTTCAAGTATGAGAGATAGCTCAATTGGTGATGGAAGTGATGTGCAATGATGTAAACTAAGAGATCTAAGGTTCAATCCCCCATTGTGAGAGATCCAAAGTTCAATCCCCGATTGTCATAATAAGAGTAGAACTTTTGTTCCAATCCCCGACGATCATAATAAGAAGAGAATTTATGAATTTATGTTCCAATGATTCAAAGAAAATTTTAAGTATCTTAAAGTTTAACAACATTCGCGAATCTTACTTGTCCCTAATGTCTAAATTTTAAAATGTTTGATAATAATTTTATAAACATGTTTATGTTTCCAATTATTTTATATTATACAATATATAATATTGATGATTTTAAGATAAAATAATTTCCAATGAATATGTTTCTTCTTAAATTTGATCATAATAAGAGGATAATTTCTCTCTTTCCAACTAATAATATATGTTTACAATAAAACATATCACAAGAGAGAGAAGGATAATTTCTCTCTTTCCAACTAATAATATATATGATTACAATAAAACAGGTCACAGGCCCAACCGATGTGTTCCTTCTTAAATTTGATCATAATGAGAAGAGAATTTATCGACAGGCCACATGCCCAACCGATGTGTTCCTTCTTAAATTTGGTCATAATGAGAGGATAATTTAATATAGGTTTACAATAAGACAGGTCACAAGCCCAACCGATGTGTTACTTTTTAAATTTGATCATAATGAAAGGAGAATTTTCCTCTTTCCAACTAATAATATAGGTTTACAATAAAACATGTCACAAGTCCAATTGATGTGTTTCTTTTAAATTTAATTATAATGAGAGGAGGATTTCTCTTTTTCTAAGTATTAATATATGTTTACAATAACATAATTGCATCAGGGGTACTCTAATCCAATTATACCATATTCTGGGATCTAATATGAAAGAGATGTTGTTTTCTCTTGTCTTATCATGTTATGTTATGTAAACATTTTGACTAAATCAAATTAGAAAAATAAATTTAAATTTAATAATAATAATTATTAAAACATTTTGACTAAATCAAATTACATTAAAAAAATATATAACTAATTATAATTCGAGTTGTCTTTAATACGATTTTTTGGAAAGTTTTCTGATTTATTTTTTGATCTAAGTTTTTAGATTTATTTTTATGATTTAATTTGTCTAAAATCTAGCAGTAATTCATTGAAATCCCAAGTTTGATGGGTAAACTCTGCACAATCGAAAACTCAATTTCACCTCAATTTTTTCACCGAGGTAAACTCCAAAAAGTCCCATTAAAGACAACTCCATTATAATTAATAATTAAACTAGTATAGATTCATCTTAATTGGGAAACTCCAAAAAGTCGCATTAAAGACAACTCCATTATAATTAATAATTAAAGTAGTCTAGATTCATCTTGATTCTGAATCTACCAAGCCCAAAAGATTCAATTCTCTTTTCACTCTTAAAGAGATTTGCCTATTAAAAAAATTGATCAATATTTTCTTTCTTTCCAACTAATAATATAGGTTTACAATAAAATACTTGCACCATGGGCTCTCCAACCCAATATGAAAGAGATGTTTTTTATTGTCTTATCATTTTATGTTATGTAAACATTTTGACTAAGTAAATTTAAATTTAAATTTAATAATAATAATAATAATAATTAAAACATTTTGACTCAATCAAATTACATTAAATTATATATATATATATATATATATAAACTAGTATAGATTCATCTAAATTTTGAATATACCAAGTCAAGAGGTATTAACTCTCTTTTCACTCTTAAAAAAATTTGGGCATTAAGAAATTTTATCAATCTCAACACTGGGTAAGAATAAAAATCAATCTAGGCTAGTATATCCTATATCTCATATATTAACACAGTACTCTGGATTGAAAAAAAAATAAACTTTATTTTAAAATAATGTAAAATGTATCCTAAGATTATCCCATCTTAAAAAATAAAAAATAAAACATAAAAGTTTGAGAAGATTAAACCAACACTATGAAATTCATGTTTAGAACAATGTGTATTATTTTTTAAATTGGATCATAATGAGAGGAGAATATGTCTGTTTCCAACTAATAATATATGTTTACAATAAAATAATTGTACTAATATATAAAAAAGATGTTATGTTTTGTCTTATCATGTTATGTTATATAAATATTTTGACCAGATCAAATTATAAAAAATATATTTAAATTTAATAATAATAATAATTTGAGTCAATTAAATTATATTAAAAAAATTATAATTAATAATTAAATTAGTCTACATCCATTTTAATTCTAAATTTAATAAATTGAAACATTTCATTTTTTACTCTTAAAAAAAATTACACTTTAAAAAATTAAATTTTATCTCTCAACCCTTGATAAAAGTTAAATAAAAAATAAAATAAATACACACTAGTATATCCCATATCCAATCCCATTTTATAATGTAAAATTTATTGTCATGATGTGATAATCATGGATGCAAACTGGAAACTTCAATTATGATGAGATATTCATTTATGGTTGGTAGCGAAACATGGAAGCAAGTTGGCAACTTTGGTTATAACGACATCTGACCAAAATAATATCAATGAAATTAAGATACGAAATTAATAAAATACCTAAATAAAACAACTTAAAAATGAGAATCTCTATTAAAGGGAATTGCCATTGAAATTTCTCTCGATTTTGGATGAAATTTTCAGCGGAACCTTCTCCTTGAATATGTCTACCGCGAGTTGGTGGTGGCGGCGACTTTGGGAGAGCGCGTTAAATTATAACCAGACGAATTTTCAAGGCAACCTATAACCAAACAAATTTTCAACGGAACCTTCTACTTAAACATTTTTTTAAGGAAAAAAAACTCTATTATATTTGTTGCACTGCATTTCCAAAAGTTTATTTAATGTTTATTATTGATAAAATATCAGATTGCAAACTCTATTCAAATTCTATATATCAATCGAGGATGTTACACACATATTTATACAGGAAATAGTCTCAAGATAGAAAATCTATCTTGGACGTACAGTAATGTGGTTGAGAGATTCTCTCAACCACACACTAAAATAGGGAAGAATATAGTTCTAGCTACTTCCTATTATGTAGGAACAAACTCTTCAAGTAGGAAATTACAACCATAGACAAGTAGGAATTAAATATTCCAACTCCCCCCCTTAATGACTACTTGTCATGATGTTAATTCACAAAGTCTGGTTGTGGTCAAACATAACAAAGGATATGTCGACGTCCATATAAAAGAGCAACCATCCACCGGAATGCATGGGTACCAACCGCTAGTCTTATAGGATGTCTTTTGCTTACATGATTCTGTCAACCATTATCACTGCATATATGTACCTACAAATCCACCACCATCGGGCGAATTGCATGTGCAGAACCTCCAAACAAAGAGAGATCAGCGCCTTTCTAAGCCAAATATTCATATCCAAATAATAATCGCTAACAGTTGCACTGATTGCGCCTTTCGACGCAACTGTCAGATAGAAAAGTGCGCCGACCCTCTTGTGCTCAGACACACCAATATCTGAGACCGTGAGCCAAGTGTTATTGCAGTGCACCTGCTCTTACGAGCACAAAGCTCCCGTGTACACGTAGCCACAAAGGCGATCTAGCGACTAAGGATCTATATGTGGTTTCTGGCTTACCACAAACTAGCCACAAAGGCGATATATGTGGTTTCTAGCTCACCACAAACCATCACTTTACAGTGACAAAAGATGGTTTCAAGCTGAACATAAACCATTACAAAGTGGTTTTAAGATCACCACGAACTTTCAAATTCCTTTACAAGGCTTAATTTCATACTTCAACATTTTGGAGTTTCTGGGTACATATAATGACCATTACAACAACCATCTAGACTTGCTTATAACATGCTAGGGAGTCTATTCCACAAATCCATACTAACTCAAACAAACATCTACTTTGTTGTCCACCATAAACGTTGTTGCTGCTTCATTACCTCATCTTTCGTTGTTCACATCTTGGGCATCCTTGTCTTTGTCAAATAAATTCTTGGAACTCCATGCTCAACCTGTCATTTGTTAGAATCATGAATTCTAACAAAATAACTTTACCTACATTGAGTTAGCTAGGCTCAATAAGGCTCAATAATCTTTAAACATGATTCCAAATAAAACATAAACTCTTCAGATTAGAAAGAACATCAAATTTCTCTATCTCCGCCCAACAGCAACCATTCTTCCTTCTTCGAAACCTGTGAGGGGTCAACTGATAAAGAAACCAGATTGACGACTTTTCCACTGGACTTAATACAGTGCATTCAAACACTGATGATCCAGACATAGTCACTTACAGCCACACGAAGAAAACACAATTTTCCCTTCAACAATAATCCAAGACTCCATGGTACAATCCTCCGTCGCATATCATACCATTCACTTCCACTGCTCAGGCACTCAGCCTTGAGGAAATACAATGTAGTCACCAAACACTATCCTTTGATGCGATTTTCATTGTCATGTCTTCACCATATCTAGTAATAAATCATTCCTGCAAATAGATTTGTCTATTGTTGGAATGGAAAATTCCAACATAGATTCACACTCGTGACACTAGTTTTCCAAGCTAAATGTCACAACAATACAACATCTAATTCTTTACCAAATTTGAATAAATGCATTTACATGTTAAGTTGATCGGTCTCAACATGAAAGAAAAATAATTCACGAAGACAATTTGTTTCATCAAAACAAATATGTTGGAACTTTTAGTTTCAACTGCATGGAAGTATAATCATGTCAAGGCTTCCACACCTCTTTTGACACCTGCAGAAGACCCAGCAGACCTCCATACCAATGCTCATCTATACTCTTAGCTGAGCAACTCCACGTCACACATAGTAGCACATCTGCACTTGCATAAATCAACACTAGCAACCTCCATATGCAGACTCCATCGGTCCACAGCATTGGAAATCCAATCCTGTTCCACTGCAATTTGACACAAAATTCACAAGCAACTATGGATTTGTTTTTAATATGCCCGAGCCTAAACTGCTCAATTCAATCACTTTATACTTAACTGATTACGCAGATCTGCCCTGCTCTCTGATTCAACAACACCCTCTTTTTTCATGCAACCATATGTGCGACGGGAATTCTCCTTGGCAACAGATCACCACTGTACCGACGTCATTGATCATGTAAACATGCAATGTACAAGCACTTGAACTTGATCATTCCGGCATTGCTCAATAGAGTCGACAGTCTCGTCGATACCTGCAATCGATGCCGACAAACTGTGCACACTTCTCCCTCTTTGAATTTGTGATAATGCCCCCAGATTTCACAAGGATTCTCGCGCTCGCGATTCCGCATGGCTTCCTAACACAGTAATCAATCTCAGCTCGGACCACGTCCACCTATCGGTTCCTTCAACAGACTTCTCCCAACCACGCAGCACGCCAATCTTTGGCTCTTCTCCTCGATCAACATTTTCACAGTGCTCTCCACATTCGTCCTCCGAAAATCTGCGTCGGCACCCCTGTAAATCTCCACACTCACCGCATAAAGTGCAGGTCGGGCATTGAGTAGTTATATAAATCTGATGTGAATGTGAATGGCGGCCACTCAACATGATGATCTTAATTTGCGCTTTCTCCGTCTCATCCTCGTCCAGATCACCCGCCTGTGCGGTTTCTGTTGCGAGACGTGTTGCACGGTCTTTGTCAGAATAACTGCCGAGCCACCACAACATCCTGCCACATAAACCTCCAAAGAAGGAGGCCCCGATGAGAAATCCTGCTTCTGCTTACTCAGTTTGCCAGAGACAAGTTCGTCGTCGGCCTTTGCCGTCTCCAACAAGATTGCACAACAGTCTCCACTGGTGGGAACGGTTACACAACAGCCTATATGGGCAGGCCACCAGACTGCCAACGCAAATCACTCTCGGCCTTCACATACACAACACGCTCTTCGCAACCCGATGTGTTGTAACTGCTCTCACAACCCAATCTGTGGAGATCTCATCTGGGATCTTTTCCCGCGCGTCCACCAGACCTTCAACAACCGCTGCCTTCATGCTTCCATCGCACAGATCGACCCTTCCAACAAATATCACAATCCTCCACTCTCCTCACCAAGAAGGGCAGTCCACACCAACAGACACGCTGATTGCATTCAATGGCAATGAATGCAATGAAATTTATCTCGGTGTTACAGAATGGGCTCACTGTAACACTCTCCCTTTCCGAGATCAGAATGCTCCAATGATCAGCAACATCAAATTACAGCAATATTCAGATATAGGAGAAAGCTTGAGAATTGTCACCTTCGTCCTCATCCCAGTTCCAGTTCCAGAGAGTTTGGAGACGCTCTTCAGGAAGCAATGTTACAAATGTCAATTCTGTCACTCGATCCCCGAGATCGCTCCATTGAAATTCAAAAAACAATGATATGAGAAATATTCACTGAAAAAAGGATGCAAAATCGCAGGCATCCGATTGGGCTCAACTCATCCGCACTATAACTTGCACAACGGAGTCCTCGGCTTCACGGCCTTTCTGCTCAAATTCCAAACGGCAGAAACACTTCCACAAGGTCAAACTTCCTCTACTCGAACCATTTGTTCTTGTATCTCATACAAACATTGTGACTGAATAAATAAAATAAACAATGTTAATATAGTGATATGTTTAACAAACAATACCAACAAAAATATATTATATTTAACATAAACTTATAATCCAAAAATAAGTAAAAATAACAAACTTACTTTTGAAATTCCTCAGACATTTCCTCCACTGATAATTCTCCTGATTTTACATGAGATAATATTGTTTTCACAAGCTTTTCATCCTTCACTTCTTGCATTGATCTCCAAGGTGTGATAGTCATATCTTCTGTAAGGAGCTTCATTTCAGGACCTGATTTACTATTGGTACATATCAATAGTTTAGACTTTTTGACCTTATGACTTTTGATGCCAACGTTCTCCCACAACTCAAAAATATGAACAATCAATTCCCATATCTCTCCAATTCTAAATGCCAACTAGAAAATTTTATGCATACCTCTGAATATTTCATAATTTACTTTTCCACCTTTTGAACTTATTTTTTCTTCGATTTGATAACTGATTTCCATACAACATTCCTTCTAGAATGCATGATCAATATTTTTCTTATCACCACCACATTTTTTTCAAATTCATTATGAATAAATCTGACACTTTGGATGAAATTCATATACATCCTATACTCATTATCTGAATTATGATCCCATGCAAATAACTTTGCTTTTGTATTTGTTAAACCAGCATAAATGATACATTTCATTGTTTCAAAACGCGGGTTATTGGGATATTCCTCCATCAATTGCCTTTAAGCTTCTACAGAATGGTTTCCCCCAAGTACATAATATTTGTATTCAAAACATTTTGACTTGTCAAATGATTCTTTGTTAGGAACCTGAATTGGATCAACAAGAAGAACATAATGAACCACATGTGCAAAAGGGTTGTACCTCATCAATGTTTTCAAATTGTGAACATGCAAGTGGTGTGGCTTTCTAATTTGATATTTGAATTGTCCTTCATTTGGCTTGTAGACTTGAATGACATTAAGTTGAAATGACCGACCACCCTCAATTAAATTTTTCTTCGCCAAATGATGTCGAATGGCATTTTGTTTTTTTTCATAATGCCATCCTGCAAATCAACTCTTGGTGTAATGATTTCCCTGCTTGATTTTGAGTTTTCACTAGGCCCTTCACTATTGTCCATGATTTATTCAGAATGAGAAATTTTTTGTTTCTTCCTCCTATTGGTTATGATATTTTCTTGAACCAAACAATCTCCTCATCATCAACTAGAAGGGAGACATTCTTGGACATTTTTTTTTATGGCTCTTCTCCATTCTGTTAGGTCCCTATAATTTGTCAGATTGGCAAGACCAAATAGACAAGGGTAACATCAAACCAACTTTGGAGTCCTAGAACCTAGCCTTCCTGGACTCAGAAAGGGCTCTCTCTATATTTGTATAAAATATATAACTTGATTGATTTAGGGTGCTAATTTTAGGCTAGTTAAAATGATAGGGTTTGTTTGTTTTGTTTTGTTTGGTTGGGTTGCTTGTTAAGTAGAACAGATAGAGTAAGAGAAATTCAAACCATTGGGCTATGGGGTCTGTGAAAGGCTTGAAAAGTACAACGATGAATCAAGGGTTTTTCATAGGGCAAGTTAACAAAGCCAAATGGATCTTTATAGCTTATGTGGGTGTGAAATGAACATTAAGTTGTGAATTTAGTAGGTTTAAAGGGAAATTAAGAATCCTTTAACATGTACTATAACAAGAAGATTCTTTAAGATCACTATGCTTAAGAAAGAGCCAAAGGACAGGGCACACCATAAACTTCTTTGGCTAGACTTCACCAAGTAAACTTTAAAACAACAATCCAGTAAACCCTAGATAGCAGGGAACTCTTAAATTCTCTAGTTATTTACCTTCAGAGAAAGAAATCATTTAAGATAACATATAAGTGATGATTAAAGAGTAGGGAACTCCTAAATTCTAAAATCAGACTACAAAGTAACTATTCAAGATGGGCCAAAGGACAGGGCAAACCATAAAATTCTTTAGCCAAACCCTAATCAGTAAACTTTGAATAAAAGGCCTTAAAAACCATGTTTCAAGCTACACCAAAGGACAGGGCATACCATAAAATTCTTCAGTTTGACTCTTATTAAATCATTTTCAAGAAAACAAGCTAAGTGGAACTAGAGAGCAACTAAGGATTCTCCAATCATACCTAGGAGAGGAAAACATTTGAACAATAGAAGGCAGACAGACTTAAGGTGCCTCTAACAGCATATATTAACCTAAATTTTCTGCTCTATTGCAAGAGAAAAAATGAACAATATGGAAAACATAAGGAAAATAATACAAGATTAGAACAACATCACCATTTAAACAAGTTCATGAATCCTATGAATATGCTTGCTCCATTGATGTTTAGTCCAAAATAGTCACAAAACTCCAAATCCAACTTCTTCACAACTCAAAATCTATATCATATTGAGCTCAACAATCAACTAAAAACAACTATGAAGGATACATGTAGTATTTATCTACAAAATGAGAAAGTAAACCCTAGCTAGGGTTTCAAAATATCATCTATTACATAGTTAAGGTACTTTGACCTTTGAGACCATGCAAGGCCCAAGGCAAAAATATCTAAACTCATTTATTGCAAAAATAACTTCTAACATAACTATTTTAGCTAATTTAGGAAAAAATTTGACTTTAAGGCTCCGAAATATATTTTTCAATAACTCCTGGTAAGGCCACAGCTCCAAGGTACAGGGGCGCAGCACCAGTGCAAACACGCAGTGCCAAGACTAGGAAAATAGCCTGTTTTACAACTGACTTTTGGAGGCCTTCCCGGTGTCCAAATGAGCTCCATGATAGCTCATTGGAAAGCCTGTCCTGTCTAGGTTCCAAATGTATTTTACTTTCTAGAATGGTGCCCATTTTCCCTATCAAAAACCACTTCTCCCAAGACTGCTAAACGTGCAGTGCCAGTGCCAAAAAGAGGGCAGAAAGGTGAGTTTTTGGTACTTTTTCGCCCTTTTGAGGGACCAGTTTTGCTCCAACTATTTTGAAACTTTCTGAGGTTGATGTACTTAGCATGAGGAACATGAAAATGCTGACCTTTTGTTGTTTGAGTTCCCAAAAAAATAGCACAACGCCAATGGCGCTGCACGTTTGGCCCAATTATCTACAAGCCAAACTGTCAAAAATTCAAAATTTGCACCAAAGTGCCAAAAATGGATTTTGCTTTGCTGATCATGGTTGGGAGGCTTGGAGGGACACATCAGTAAGAATTTTTAGTGTTTCCTTCTCTTTTTCCTCAACCAAACTCTGAATCTTTGCATGGGCACGTTTGAGCTTGGCCCTGGCAATCCTGTTTCTCATGGAATAATGCTTTTCCATCTTCCTCTGCATTTCAGTGTCTCCCTTGGCCTTCTCTAGTTGACCCTCTAGGTGAAAGTTTTCCCTCTTAAGCCAAAATTCTCTATCCTTGCTAATTTCTAGGGCAAGAAGCTCACTTGGAGTGAGCTGCTCTGCCAATTCTGCCTCTTTCTCTCTTTCCCGGGCTAAAGCCTTCTTCAACCCAATTGTCCTTGGTCTCTTCCTAGGAAGTTGTTCTTCCTCATCCTCACTGTCATCAAAAGTTCCCAAGGTCTCATATAGAAAAGCCTTGGCCTTTCTGGCCTCTTTCTGAGCTCTAATTGCCCTGATCTCACTGATGACCTTCTTTGTCTGTAATTGCTGGTTTTCTAACTCAAGGAAGTTAATCACATTTTTTTCCCTACCAAGATTAGCTTGAAGCTCACTAATCTTGGCATCCTTTATTTTGAGAAACATATTGGTAATCCTCTCTACATCCTCATCCTCAAGGTCAATCAGTTGAAACTCTTGTTCGGTTTCATGTTCATCCTCCTTTTCAACAATGACCTACTCTGTAACCTTTTCCTTGCCTTTATCAACCTGCTTTGTTGATGAAGAAGGCATGGCCCCTTGCACATGAAGTGCAGAAAACACATGCCTGTAGCCTCTTTGATAGGTCAAAGGAAAATTCTCAATATCATGCATTTCAGTGCCAGCTGTCTCAATGTCTCAATGGAGAAGTGGATATGGGAGGATGAGAATATGAAGGAATATCTTGTTGATGATGGCCAGGTGGAGTAGTGAAAACCTCATTGGCAATGAAGGTCTCCCATGGAATTTTTTTCTATTGTAGCTAATGCATGACCACCATCTTGATAAGTGAATGGTGAAATAGGCTCTGCATTTGTTGATTATAATCTCTCTTTTGCACAATGTAGGTCATTTTTTCAATGCTACTGAAAAGATAATATGATATATGCAACATCCTAAATCTAGTGAAATGCATAAGAAGACAGATGTGGTAAGAGTGGAGGTGATAAAACCTTCCCTCACAAGTGAAATACTTCATTATTATCTTCATCACAGATGCATATCTATTAAGAAGATGAGAAAAAGGGAAGATGGACTTGTGATGATCTTTATATATACCTAGGTTTAAGGTATGGTTCAAAATAACTCATGTCTAGGTTTGCTTGCTTGAACCACTTTTCTACCACACTAGGTATCCCTGTAGTAGCTGTAATTGCATCAGTGGACATCTCAAATGTAAGCCCAACAATATTTACCTACTTTTTATGTAGGTTAATGATGAATAGTCTTGTTATCTCTAGGTGATTTTGGACTTGCTGCACCTTCTCACAAAATTCAAAGCAGCCCACATGTTTAAAACAAGATACAGTGAGAGGAGAGGCCGTGATTTCTCTTGTATTGATAGGTTCAAATATTGAGAGTGTAAGCTTATGTGATCCATAACATTTTAATTATAAATCTTCCGGGAAATCACATAAGGAATTTTTGGAACCGACGCATTTCGAACTACCAACTGTAGTTCATCATCAAGATAATGAGGAATGGTTGATCTGACATACACATTTATATCATGAAGAGAGAAGAAACGGTCAATACCCCAAGGAGTCAAAAAATGGTAAAAAATTAAATACAATTATAAAATAATCCAAAAATATAAGTCACACATCCTTAAAATTAAAACGGTCAAAAAATAAAACTAAAAATATAAATATAAAAAGACCTAATTACCCATTCCTATAAGATTAACCCAAAAAACTAACTTAACTCCCTCACCTAAACAATATAAATAAGTGATTAAGTGAACAAATATTCAAGTCAAAGACATAAATTATAAAACAATTATAAATAAATAAAATAATAATAATAATAAAATAAAAACAATAACTAAAATTAGAAATAAAAATAAAATAAAAACAATAACCAAAATTAGAAACAAAAATAAAATAAAATAAAATAGAGAATAAAAGGACATACTACAGAGTAAAATAAAAACTAACGAATTCAAGTCAAAGTCATAAAGTAAAAATAAATAATTCATAAATAAATAAATAAAATAGAAATAAATTAACAGTATTTATATTTTTTATTTAATAACCAAATAAATTAACAAACATAAACCCATAAATAAAATAAGAAGACCAAATTATAAAAGTAAAGAATAAAAGAACTTCCTACATTAAAATAAAAATTAATGAATTCAAGTCAAAGTCATAAACTAAAAATAATCTATAAATAACTAAAATAATCAATACAATAATTTATGAATGAATAAAAATTTTTAGAAATTAAAATTAAAATAAATTAAATGTATTTTATTTTAATTATTAAATAAATAAAATATTAAAAAATAATAATAAGACCAAACCATAAAAACCAAAGAATAAAAGGATCCTTACAGGGAATGAAGAGATGGAATCCAACAACTGCTAACTTTCCATCTGTCATCCCTATTCAACGTGCGGGACCTCTTCTCAATCTCAATCGCCTCCCTAAATTTCCGGTGATGGAAATGGTCAACCCTAGCAAGAATTCAAGCGTCCTCCATACAAATGTGATGCTTCGTCTTTTCCGCATGCTCAGCTAATGCAGAGGACTTGGTTCTACCATGCCTAATATCTGCAGCAAGCTCTTGGAACCTCTTATTAATTTACCTACCAATTTCACCAATGTAGGGAGTCCCGCAAGAGCACGAAATCAAATAAACACCTTTCACACTTTTAGGGTCCAACTGGTCATTAACTGATTTAAGGGAGCCCCAAATGGTGTTTAAGGGTTTAAAAGAATAATTCCTTAAAATCCGGGCGATCTTATCCGTAGTACCCTGAATAAAAGGTAAATGAACTTTACCAACAGCATCACCACTAATCTTATTCAGTCTAGGACCTTTGCTCGCATTCATGAAAGCCTTCAAACCCTGACTTCTACTGTAACCGTTATCCATAAAAAGGTTGGCTACCACCGGCGAAAGAAGGGAACCCATGGCTACACCACATGTTTGCTCATAAAATTCTCCTTCAAAACTGAAAAACGTAGACGTGAGGCAAATTTCCACCAACTTAGCAGTATCGGGATCAGTGATACGCCTGATAACCCAATCGCTTCCATGATAGGAATGTTAGTATAGAGAGAAACAACATAAAAACTAACCATAGAGTCATTAGGTTCACAAACCCAGCTTTTTAACTCATGAACAAAAGAAGCAGAATCTTTCACATAAGAATCTGTCTGACCAACAAGAGGCCTAAGCTTACGGGCCAAATACTTAGCTAGGAGATAGGTAGGCCCACCAATAGTATTAACAATGGGTCTAAGAGGAACACCATCCTTCTGAATCTTAGGGAGCCCATAAATCCTAGGAGTGACAGGAATGCCTTCAATGAGCTTCAAGCTCATAGAACCCACCGTGCAACTAGACTTAATAGCATTGGCCACTATCTTTGAGACCTTATTAATAAGGTTCTTAGAGAGCTTCTTATAACTCCCACTATTAAAAAGATGGTCAAGCATCTTTGCTTTATAATCATCCTTATTCATGATTACAATGGCGCCACCCTTATCAGCCTTGAGGACAGCAATAGCAGGGTTTTTATTAAGGGTCTTAAGAGCCAAAAATTCTGATTTGCTAATATTGCTCTTCGAAGGTTTAGCTTTCCTAAGAGCCACGGTGCAATCCTGCCTAATGACATCTTTCGCGTTATCAGATAATTCTTTAATACCATATTCAATACAACAAATAATATCATCACGAGGAATCTTCCTAGGAGCTAGAGCAAAATTTAGACCCTTACTTAATAAAGAGAAAACAGAAGAATCAAACAAGAAACTAGATAGATTAATAACTCTTTTATTATTATTATTATTATTACTATTATTATTATTATCACCATTAACATTATTACTAATTTTATTACTATTATTATTACTATTCTTAATATTGCTCAGGTTAATATTATTATTAAAACCATAATTATCATTACTAATATTGTCAATATTAATATTCTTACTGTTAAAATTATTAAAATTACTAAGGTTAATATTATTATTAATATTGCGAATATTATTATCATTATTACTATTAGAAATATTGTGAATATTATTATTAATAATAAAATATTGTGAATATTATTATTAATAATATTAATATCATTAATAAAATTATTATTGTTAAAATCGTTGTTATTATCATTACTAATATTGTTATTATTAATATTCTTACTATTAAAATTATTAAAATTACTAAGGTTAATATTATTATTATCATTATTACTATTAAAAATATTGTGAGTATTATTATTAATAATATTAATATCATTAATAAAATTATTATTGTTACATTCGTTTTTATAATCATTATTATTAATATAATTATCAAATGTTATATCACTATTATTATTATTATTATTATTAGAATTAGTAATATTGTTAATATTGTGATAATAAGTGTTGTTAATGTTCTTATAATCGTTTGTCTTTACATTAGAACTATTGAACGAGATATCATTACCACCATTATTTATATACGTGCCTGCGTCCATTTGAGGAACTGGTGGATCCATACGAAAAGAGTTCATGGAGCCATCACCCACCCAATCTGCCGTGGAGGAAATGCAGGAAGATGGGTTCAAAGAATCCATCGCCGAGTCAACTATTAACGCTGGATTACTGCAAACCTTCACACCAATTAATGCATCAAACTGCATAAGGTCAGCAGCGCTGTTTTCAACGGCTGCTTCAATCTGCACAGGGTCAGCAGCAATGAATTCAATTGCAGAGGATACCCCAGTGATCGATGCTCCAGATAACTAGTCTAGTTCACGGACTGAGGATTCTTCGTTGCAGTCAATCGTAGAGACTGAAGCCTCCACAAGCGCTTGATTTCCAACCGCCGACCGGGGATGAGAAGCATTGCTCCTATTTTCCAAAAATTCATTCTCTTTACACTGGGAACCGATTAAGTCATTTAACGCAGAGATTTGTCTATGGTAAACCCTACTCCGAGAACCAGACACAGGGGTCGCCAACGCAGAGACGGTCTATATACTCCGAGAACCAGAAACAGGATCGGTTTCCAAATCATTGATCTGTATTCCGACGTGAATTTTCAAACTTCTTTAATTGCTTCTTTAGCAGATTCTCCGTATGCTCCGCTTTTAAATGCAGAAAACAGCATCAATCTCCAACTGCGAATCCGTAATAACACAAGATGATCTAGGTGGAGAGAAAGCAGTTTTCTGAAAGAAATCTAGATCTCTTCTCACACCACGTATCCTTGTAGAACGTAGAAGCGCCAAACTTGTCTTTTTCAAAAATGGGAGATTTTTGTAGGAATTAAGACGATGCTTAATCTCAGCAAAAGAAGAATGACACAAGCATCTCTACAACGCTCAAAAATGAAAGATCAGCCAATCTCTTAGAAACCTTGAAATGCGTACGTTCGAATAATCGAACCTTATCATCAATAACCCTTCCGTGTAGGGATAGAAGTTGAGAGCGTAAGCCTTCGTGATCCATAACATTTTAATTATAAATCTTCTGGGAAATCACATAAGGAATTTTTGGAAATCGACGCGTTTCGAACTACCAACCGTAGTTCATCATCAGGATAATGAGGAATGGCTGATCCGACATACACATTTATATCATGAAGAGAGAAGTACCATTAAGACCCTGTTGTAAAATGGTAAAATTAAATACAATTATGCAACAATCCAAAAATGTAAGTCATACATCCCAAATTAAATGGACAAAAATAAAACTAAAAATAAAATATAAAAATACCTAATTACCTATCTCTAAGATTAACTCAAAAAACTAACTTAACTCAATCTAAACAATATAAATAAGTGATTATGAACAAATATTCAATAAAGACATAAATTATAAAATACCCATGTAAATAAATAGAATAATAATAATAATAAAATAAAATAAATAACTAAAATTAGAAATAAAATAAATAAAAACAATAACCAAAATTAGAAACAAAATAAAATAAATAGAATAAAAATCTACTACGCAGTAAAATAAACTAACGAATTAAGTCAAAGCTCAAGCAAGTAAAAATAAATAATCTATAAATAAATAAATAAAATAGAAATAAATTAACAAGATTTATATCTTTAATTTAATAACCAACAAATTAACAAACATAAACCCATAAATAAAATAAGAAGACCAAATTATAAAGTAAAGAATAAAAGAACTTACTACATTAAAATAAAATTAATGACCCAAGTCAAAGTCATAAACTAAAAATAATTCATAAATAACCAAAATAATCAATACAATAATTTATGAATGAATAAAAAATTTTAGAAATTAAAATTAAATAAATTAAATGTATTTTATTTTATTATTAAATAAATAAAATATTAAAAAATAATAATAAGACTGTCTCAAAGAATAAAAGGATAAATTTCTATATGGAATGAAGAGATGGAATCCAACAACGCTAACTTTCCATCCGTCATCCCTATCTCAGGCAGACTTCTCACCCACCGCTTCCTTAAATTTCGATGATGGAAATTCCTAGCAAGAATTCAAGCGCCCTCCATACAAGCAAATGTGATGCTTTGTCTTCGTATTTCAACCTAATGCGTAGGACTTGGTTCTACCTAATGCCTAATATCCGCAAGATGCTCCCGGAACCTCTTATTAATTGACCTTACCATTTCACCAATATAGGAGTCCCGCCATTTGCACGGAATCAAATAAACATCTTCCTTTAGGTCTAACCGCCTAATCGATTTAAGGGATTCGAATGGTGTTTAAGGGTTTAAAGAAGAAGAGATCTTATGCTTCCTTAAAATCTAGCCGATCCTATCCGTAAAATTTAAATAAAAGGTAGAACTTTACTAACACCACTAATCTTATCTGACCTTTATTTCCGCATCTTTCATGAAAGCCTTCAAACCCTGGCTTCTACTATATCCATTTTCTCCAAAGACCTTAAGGAGATGGGCTTTCTCTTCATCTAAATGATCACCATCAGAAATTCTGAGAGCTCTCATAGCTAAATTATTCAAAACCTGTTTCAGCAGAGGTCGATGAGAATCGTAATGCAACATTTATTTATGTGCTTTTTTCGAAACACACGGTGCAAGAAAGAGCCATTATTATTTATAGAGATGAGAACATCCAGGAAAGGAAGGTTCCCATCAGTTTTATTTTCCATTGTGAACTTGATGGAGTCAGATTGACTATTCAAGTGTCGATGGAAAGCCTCTAATTCAAGACGACCATGAGACAAATTGATGAATGTGTCATCAACAAACCGCTTCCAAACCTTGGGTTTTAAAGGAGCAGTCGCCAAAGCTCTTGATTCAAAATCTTCCATAAAAAGGTTGGCTACCACCGGCGAAAGCAGGGAACCCATGGCTACACCACATGTTTTCTCAGAAAATTCTCCTTCAAAACTGAAAAAGGTAGACGTGAGGAAAATATGGAAGCGATTGGGGTTATCAGGCATATCACTTATCCTGATACTGCTAAGTTGGTGGAAATTTGCCTCACGTCTACCTTTTTCAGTTTTGAAGGAGAATTTTATGAGCAAACCTGTGGTGTAGCCATGGGTTCCCCGCTTTCGTCGATGGTAGCCAACCTTTTTATGGAAGATTTTGAATCGAGATATTTGGCGACTGCTCCTTTAAAACCCAAGGTTTGGAAGCGGTTTGTTGATGACACGTTCATCAATTGGTCTCATGGTCGTCTTGAATTAGAGGCTTTCCATCGACACCTGAATAGTCAATCTGACTCCATCAAGTTCATAATGGAAAATGAAACTGATGGGAACCTTCATTTCCTGGATGTTCTCATCTCTAGAAATAATAATGGCTCTTTCTCGCACCGTGTGTTTCGGAAAAAGACGCACACAGAGCAGTATCTGCATTCTGATTCTCATCATTTTCCTGCTCAGAAACTTGGAGTTTTGAATACTTTAGCTACAAGAGCTCTTAGAATTTCTGATAATGATCATTTAGATGAAGAGAAATCACATCTCCTTAAAGTCTTTGGAGATCACGGTTACAATAGAAGTCAGGGTTTGAAGGCTTTCATGAATGCGAGCAAAGGTCCTAGACTGAATAAGATTAGTGGTGATGTTGTTGGTAAAGTTCATTTACCTTTTATTTAGGGTACTACGGATAGGATCGCCTGGATTTTAAGGAATCATAAGATCTCTTCTTCTTTTAAACCCTTAAACACCATTCGGGGCTCCCTTAAATCAGTTAAGGACCAATTGGACCCTAAAAGTGTGAAAGGTGTTTATTTGATTCCGTGCTCTTGCGGGACTCCCTACATTGGTGAAACTGGTAGGTCAATTAATAAGAGGTTCCAGGAGCATGCTGCAAATATTAGGCATGGTAGAACCAAGTCCTCTGCATTAGCTAAGCATGCAGATAAGACGAAGCATCACATTTGTATGGAGGACGCTAGAATTCTTGCTAGGGTTGACCATTTCCATCACCGGAAATTTAGGGAGGCGATTGAGATTGAAAAGAGGTCCCGCACGTTGAATAGGGATGACGGATGGAAAGTTAGCAGTTGTTGGATTCCATCTCTTCATTCCCTGTAAGGATCCTTTTATTCTTTGGTTTTTATGGTTTGGTCTTATTATTATTTTTTAATATTTTATTTATTTAATAATTAAAATAAAATACATTTAATTTAGTTTAATTTTAATTTCTAAAAAAAATTATTCATTCATAAATTATTGTATGGATTATTTTAGTTATTTATAGATTATTTTTAGTTTATGACTTTGACTTGAATTCATTAATTTTTATTTTAATGTAGTAAGTTCTTTTATTCTTTACTTTTATAATTTGGTCTTCTTATTTTATTTATTTTATTTATGGGTTTATGTTTGTTAATTTATTTGGTTATTAAATTAAAAATATAAATACTGTTAATTTATTTCTATTTTATTTATTTATTTATTTATGAATTATTTGTTTTTACTTTATGACTTTGACTTGAATTCGTTAGTTTTTATTTTACTCTGTAGTAGGTCCTTTTATTCTCTATTTTATTTTATTTTATTTTATTTTTGTTTCTAATTTTGGTTATTGTTTTTATTTTATTTTTATTTATAATTTTAGTTGTTGTTTTTATTTTATTATTATTATTATTTTATTTATTTATAATTTTTTTATAATTTATATCTTTGACTTGAATATTTGTTCACTTAATCACTTATTTATATTGTTTAGGTGAGAGAGTTAAGTTAGTTTTTTGGGTTAACCTTGTAGGAATGGGTAATTAGGTCTTTTTATATTTGTATTTTTAGTTTTATTTTTTGACCGTTTTAATTTTAAGGATGTGTGACTTTTATTTTTGGATTATTTTATAATTGTATTTAATTTTTTACCGTTTTTTTTACTCCTTGGGGTCTTGATTGTTTCTTCTCTCTTCATGATATAAATGTGTATGTCAAATCAGCCATTCCTCATTATCTTGATGATGAACTACAGTTGGTAGTTCGGAACGCGTCGATTCCAAAAATTCCTTATGTGATTTCCCGGAAGATTTATAATTAAAATGTTATGGATCACAGAAGCTTACACTCTCAACTTCTATCCCTACACGGAAGGGTTATTGATGATAAGGTTTGATTATTCGAACATACGCGACTCAAGGTTTCTAAGAGATTGGTTGATCTTTCATTTTTGAAGCGTTGTAGAGATGCTTGTGTCATTCCCTCTTTTGCTAAGATTAAGCATCATCTTAATTCCTACAAAAATCTTCCCATTTTTGAAAAAGCCAGTTTGGCGCTTCTACGTTCTGAGATACGTGGTGTGAGAAGAGATCTAGATTTTCTTTCCAGAAGACTGCTTTCTCTCCATCTGGAATTGTCTTGTGTTATTACAGATTCGCTTTGTTTGGATATTGATGTTGTTTCTGAATTAAAAGCGGAGCGTACGGAGGAATATGCTAAAAAGAAGCAGTTAAAGAAGTTTTAAAAATCACGTCGAAATGCAGATTGAGCGATTTTGGAAACCGATCCTGTTTTTGGTTCTCGGAGTAAGGTTAACCATAGACCAATCTCTGCGTTGAAAAAAATCGGCCCTGTGTCTGGTTCTCGGAGTAGGGTTAACCATAGACAAATATCTGCCTTAAATCACTCAATCGGTTCCTAGTGTAAAGAGAATGATTTTTTGGAAAATAGGAGCAATGCTTCTCATCCCCGGTCGGCGATTGGAAGTCAAGCGCTTGTGGAGGATTCAGTCTCTACGATTGACTGCAATGAAGAATCCTCAGTCCGTGAACTAGACCAGTTATCTGTAGCATCGATCATGTTAGTGTCAGTCTTTGCAGCCTTCCTCCAGTGATCAAAAATTCTCTTACAAAGTGATTTTAAGGTGTCAAGGTCAAATTTTGTCATTTCAGTGTGTCTTCAAGTAAAATTTGGTCACTAGGTATTAGGTCTAGGGTTTACTTTTACTCCTGTCAAAATTTTCCAAATGTCGGTCCATGTCACCATTCAGCATAGTGTACCATCATTCAGAGGGTTTTCATCATCATGTCAAGTTCCACTGGGTCATTTTACACCTTGTTCATGCTTCAGTTGTGCCTAGGTAAGGTTCATTTCCCTCTCTTAGGGTTTTGAAGGTGATTTCTCTTGGATGGTCAAATCATCAGAAAAACTTGTGTCCTGGTGTTCATACACCTTCCCCTATCCTTAATGTACCTTATTAAACACTTCCCATCACTGAGATCCCCAAAATTCCTCATTTTCGCACAAACCCTAGTTTCTTGCTACAACTTGGCAATTTTCTAGGCTAGGCCTGTGTTTTGCCCTTTTGGACCTCTTCCCCTCACTAAATCTCTGAAATTCCACTTTTCCCTACTTCCTAACATCCCTCCATACTTCCCAAAATTTTATCAAGAATTTAGAAGTCCCTTATCCTCTTCATTTAGCTTCATTTTGACAAATCCCTTGTTCCACATATTGGGATAGGTTTTACTCCAATGATGTTTATGAGAAATAAAAGATGAATTTGGGAAAACTGAGAGAGGTTTTTGTCCACAATAGGACAAGGAAGAAAAACCTCCTTCATTGTTTACACAGGTGTCATGGTTTTATAGAAATGTCAAAAATACAGTTGCCTTAGGAGAATTGATGCACCTCTGAAGTGACCTTGGGAAGATCAAGATTTCTTCTAGCTTGGTTGGCCAAATGACTTGCTTGATGAGTCAAATGATAACTAGACACAAATATATTTCCAATGAGCTATCATGAGCTAAATTTTTAGTTGAGGAAGACCTTCAAAAGTTGACTGCAACAGCACTCTGCCTTGAGGCAACCTCATTTTTCACATTTTGACCAGTCTTGGGAAATTTGATTTTTGACAGGGCAAATGAACTCCAAATTAAAAAATTCTAGTTGGGTTGGAAAGTAGAGTCAACACGATTTTCAACAAGCTATCCTGTGCCCAATTTGGACACTGGTAAGGTCTCAAAAAGTCTCCTGCAAAAAGGCGCAACGCATTGATATGGCGCGGCGCATTGGGCAGCCCTCTACAGTGCAAAAAATGAACTGGCGCGACGCATTGAGATGGCGCGGCACATTGTGCTAAAAAGCCTGAAATCCATTCAAATATTCCTCCAAAGACTCTCAAATTTCTAAATTATTCATTTCCCAAGTAAGTTAACATCCCTCCATGACCAATGAATGAATTTCTCATGGTGCTTATGGTGGTTTAATGGATATAAATTAAAACCCTACCTCCTTGCATTTTTTGTCAAAAAACAATTGCATAGGGTTTATGAGTTGTTGATGCAGGACCAACCCTGCAATACCCAGAATCTTTAAACACCATGCATATCTCAATATTTACACCCAATCTAAGACTTCAAGTCCGGCAATTCCCAACTTTTAATGCAGAAGCTTATCAAATATCTTGTTCACAAACTTCTATGGTTTGAAAAAAAAAAAACCATGCTTCAAATCATTTTTATGCAATCAACCCAAACCTTCAATTTAATCCCAATCTAGAAACTTCATTCACCATTTCCATTTTAAAACATCAACATTCAAATATCATTGGGTTCAATCAAAAGAATGAATTCATGTTTTTAAACCTCAACCGGACAAGGCAAACATCACCAATAACTCTCATTCATATATGACTTGAATTTTCTATAACCAAAATTCAATGAAACAATGCGCCCAGGTTCTAATATTCTATTTGACATTATTTGAAGTCAACCCAACCTAACACGCAAACATCATCACTTTAGTATCATTTGGCACGGAACCAAACTGTTTCTAATCAACCGGATTCAACATTCATTTGGACTCCGACAAATGCAGATTAGCTGCATACAATGCTCCATTCACAATTCGATTTCATGCACAGACTCGAACATACTTGTTTTAGTGCCAGCGCTCCTGGCTTATACAATCCACCGTCTTACAGCTCGTGATTCTCCCATCGATCGATTCCCACCTACAACTTATAAAACATTCAAACATATATGCAACGTAGCCTTGGATTTCATAACGCTAGCTATTTATGCAATTTCACAAGTTTTGCGTTCCCCTTTGAATTTGATGCTAAAGATCAAAACATTCACGCATTTACAATCTTCCGGCAAACCCAATTTACTTACAGGTTGACTTAATGCGAACGCATACCTTTTTTTTTTTGAACAATGATACGCACAATACTCCTACCAGCCATTCGATTTTAAAGATCTGTCTTCAACCTCTTATTCAATGCAACAGTAGACCTTCTCACCGCTTGCCAACTCTGAATCGAATTCTTCAATCTCTCTTCAGATTACTTACACTCCATCGAATGTAGTCAAACATTCGTCTTCAATAATAGTGTTTCAGACTTTGTGTTTCAACTGGCCATGGTTTCAACATAGTGCGGCTCTTCAATGTTATTCGAACCTTTTTTTCGATCCATGTTTTTCCTTGCCTAATCGAATTCCATTAGATTATACACCATCAGGTTTTCAACGCTGTTGAAGTTCTTTAAAGCGCTCTTCCTGCATTTCTTTAACGCTATAATTCGACTTTTTCCAAAGTGTAATTCAGTGCCTTCCATTCAATGACTTTGCCAGCTCGTTGACTGGTGTTCCTCCTCTGCAATTCCAATGTCAATTCACTGTATACAGAAATCAAATTATTAAACTAATCACCTCCGTATTGATTATTTTGAATGTCAGACATAAATCGATTCAATCGATTTGACTTCAAGAACAGGTCTGCTTATATATTGCTACTCCTATTCACACAGCTATGACCTGATATCACTCTACATCACCACGCAATCAATACAACAGTTGCATTTAAAAATAACTGTTCACACATATTCAAACCCAGCTCAGCGCCTTCACCATTCGATTAGTGCTATATTGTGTTATTTTAACAAAATTGCATCGATTATTCAAATCGAACTATCAATTCCATACAAAATTTGATTCATCCAATTTTCCTTGAATTCATAAACACATTCAATTCAAGTACGCATAATTCAACTCCCAGTTTCAGAAATCAAATATACAGTTTCTCAATTAATCAACCAATGTATATATATAATCTTAAACAAAACAATGACTTACAAACTCTTGTTGGCCATATATTCATGATCTGTGGCCCTTTACAATCGTCCAAAGGCTCCCAAGAGGAAACCCTCTCACTACTCACACTCACACTCTCTCTGCAACTCTTCAAGTGTCTTTTCCTCTCAAAAACCACTCATATTTATACATAGATAATGCATTTAATTCACTCAAAATATCTCTCCACCTAATCCTCAACTAATCTACATTTTAGGTGTGGACTCAACAAAGTCCCATACATAGAATTCCTAATCCCAAATTTTGCTCCTCATCTATTTCTCTCATATCCTTTTAATTAATAAAAGAATATTTACAAAATCCTTACTCCTCCAAATTATCTCCTATTTTATTAAAAATAACAAATTAATTAATAAAATAACAAAAATATCACACCCCCTTTTCTAACATATTTACAAATGAAAAACGGCCTTGATGCTCCTGCATCACACTCGCAGCGTTAAAAATTTATCATGATCGCCTGATCATGTGTTCGAATCTGTGTATGCACGGATCCCATAACTTGTACTGCAACTTTCCACTTGTCGCTGCTTCTATATGTCGTTCTTCTCCAGGTCTCCACACTTTATGCTGCATCGCTCCACTGAATAGGCTTTCACAATCTTCTACTGTCTTTCTTTTTCTGCTTCCCCTTTGTTTTACTGCTGCTAGCCTCTTCCGGGATACTTTCATCATCATCTGCCTCATCAATTCAATTTCTTTGTCTAATAGACTTTCTCCAGCATCTGCAATAAAACCTGTACTCACAAAACAATTGTTAGAATAAAAAAAATAAGGCTTCAGTGCCCCCATACATGTTGCTTCAGCTGCCACCATAAATGTTGCTTTAGCTGTCAATGTTGTCCCAGCTGTCACCATAAATGTCGCCTCCTCCCAAACTTCCTGTCCCTCTGCAATATTATTTTTCTCATCACTTTCAATTTCATCTGCAACTTCTTTCTCTGGTTCAAATGTCTCTAGCAAACATTTCAACATTTCATCAACATGCTGTAAATTAACTCCAGCATAACCTCCATCTTCCCCTTCGATAATCTTCCGTAATTTTCCATCATCATCTTGATTGATTCTGGCAATCAAATCAAGTTTTGCAAACATTGTAGCTTCATCCTGTATTATTGTAGCAGCTCCAAAATTTTGTCCACTAGTCTTCTCTTGGCTATACAGACAAGCCGACTCTCTCTTGTCACCCACGGTAACAAGCCTATACTTATGAGACATGACTGTCTCATCTTCTACCTGCAACAGTTCTTCTTCTTCCAAGACAATTCCAAGTGATGAACTGTCTTCTATATCACCTGTAAACACAATCAAATTGTCAGCATCAAAATCACAAGACCCAATGGTCTCAATTGTTGATTCAGTCCTCTGCAACTCCAAGACTTCTTCAGGACTCAGAAAATATTTATTGACTTTCTCCTCAGCTTCCTCTGGAAACACTTCAGTATGCTGCTCTGAGTTCCTTTCCAACTCCTCTGTCAGCACATCAGTATGCTGATTTGCATTCACCATGAGACTGTCAGGTAGTCTCTCCTTATTTCCATCCTCCGCTTCATGACTGTCATTCATGAAAACTTCCTTGTCTTGCTTCCTCAGCAAATTATCCTGCACATAAGTTCTCTGCCTCTCCAAATTTCTTCTCTCAAGATCTAGTTTCCTATACAATTCAACAATTTCATTAGGAGTAGAACTTGGAAACTTCACACAATTTTCCATACCTTCACCAACTCTCGACCAATCATCAGCTCTTCTTTCTCTCTCTGCATCAACATTCTGATTAGACTCCTTTGTCTTCATTTCCTCCTGAGATCTTTCTATCTCAGCATCGATCTGAACAGCCTTCAGATTCAATTCTATTTCCTGAACAAACTCTAAAGTTTTCTCATCTCCCTGTATTGTACCTGCAACCATACACAACTCATTAGTTTTAAAACCACAAGAATTTTCAGTCTTGACTGCTTCCTCCAACACTTCCCTTTGAACAGATCTGCATATGGAATCTTCAAATTCCATCTCTAGCTCAAGAAATCTAAGCTCCTTCTTCAATAAGGCAATCACACTTTGCCTCAACCTCCTCTGCAATGGTTGCCAAATCACTCTCTTTCCCTTCAGTGGAAAGATCCATCCTCTATTCTGGTTTTCCTGCTCTTGCACCTACTCTTCTAGTACCTGCAATTGTACCTTCATTACTACAATTTCTCTTTCTCGGACTTCATTAGTCATCTCACCTCTATGGCATTTCTCTAAACCTCTTCTCTGATCCTCCATGATCATCTTGCTGAGTTGCATCTAGCCTCCTCGCAGCTGTTGGCCCTCCGTTGCTCCTTACCTCACCCAAGCTCTCCTCACCGGCTCAGTGGGCACACTGGTCCCATGTCTGCCGGAACCTTCGAGCACTCTCTTTCTCGCTTCTCTCTCTAGGCTATCTTTCAACTCACCTTATTCTTCGTGACACCCAATTTTTCCTCCCTATCCAGCCTTTAGCTGAATGTTAGGTTCACTGCCATCATCTTCTCTGCAACCATAAAATTCAATCATAATTCCAAATCAGAAAATCATCTCACCTTTAAAATCCTACATGATCTTGTCCTCCATTCACTTCTGCAATCACGTTCACTGCAATTGTGTAGCTTGCATATCAGATTTAAAACACATTCAAATAAAACACTTCACGCAAATAACTTTCCTTCAGTCTCCTCATTCGTAAAAACAAACATCTCTACCGCAGCCTTCCTGTACCGATAATTAAAATCGATGACCAACCCGCAATACCTGCATCTTTAAACACCATGCCAAAAAATATGCATCTCAATATTTACACCCAATATAAGACTTCAAGTCCGGAAATTCCCAACTTTTAATGCTGAATCTTATCAAATATATTGTTCACAAAATTCTATGGTTTGGGAAAAAAAACCATGCTTCAAATCATTTTTATGCAATCAACCCAAACCTTCATTTTAATCCCAATCTAGAAACTTCATTCACCATTTCCATTTTAAAACATCAACATTCAAATATCGCTGGGTTCAATCAAAAGAATGAACTCATGTTTTTTTAAACCTCAACCGGACAAGGCAAACATCACCAATAACTCTCATTCATATATGACTTGAATTTTTTATAACCAAAATTCAATGAAACAATGCGCCCAGGTTCTAATATTCTATTTGACATTATTTGAAGTCAACCCAACCTAACACGCAAACATCATCACTTTAGTATCATTTGGCACGGAACCAAACTGTTTCTAATCAACCGGATTCCACATTCATTTAGACTCCGACAAATGCAAATTAGCTGCATACAATGCTCCATTCACAATTTGGTTTCATGCACAGACTCGAACATACTTGTTTTAGTGCCAGCGCTCCTGGCTTATACAATCCACCATCTTACAGCTCGTGATTCTCCCATCGATTGATTCCGACCTGCAACTTATAAAACATTCAAACATATATGAAACGCAGCCTTGGATTTCATAACACTGGCTATTTCTGCAATTTCACAAGTTTTGTGTTCCCCTTTGAATTTGATGCTACAGATCAAAACATTCACGCATTTACAATCTTCCGGCAAACTCAATTATAGAGAACTCAATATTTCGGCAAACCCAATTTACTTACAGGTTGACTTAATGCGAATGCATACCTTTTTTTTTTGAACAATGATACGCACAATACTCCTACCAGCCATTCGATTTTAAAGATTTGTCTTCAATCTCTATTCAATGCAACAGTAGACCTTCTCACTGCTTGCCAACTCTGAATCGAATTCTTCAATCGCTCTTCAGATTACTTACACTCCATCGAATGTAGTCAAACATTCATCTTCAATAATAGTGTTTCAGACTCTGCGTTTCAACTGGCCATGGTTTCAACATAGTGCGGGTCTTCAATGCTATTCGAACCTTTTTCGATCCACGTTTTTTCCTTGCCTAGTCAAATTCCATTCGATTATACATCATCAGGTCTTCAACGCTGTTGAAGTTCTTCAAAGCGCTCTTCCTGCATTTCTTTAACGCTATAATTTGACTTTTGCCAGAGTGTATTTCAGTGCCTTCAATTTCAATGACTTTGCCAGCTCGTTGACTGGTATTCCTCTTCTGCAATTCCAATGTCAATTCACTGTATACAGAAATCAAATTATTAAAATGATCACCTCTGTATCAATTATTGTGAATGTCAGACATAAATTGATTCAATCGATTTGACTTCAAGAACAGGTCTGATTATATATTGCTGCTCTTATTCACACAGCTATGACCCCACATTCTATTTGATATCGAATTATAAAACTGATATCACTCTACATCACCGCACAGTCAATACAAAAGTTGGATTTGCATTTAAAAGTAACTATTCACACATATTCATACCCAGCTCAGCGCCTTCACCATTCGATTAGTGTTGTATTGTGTTATTTTAACAAAATTGCATCGATTATTCAAATTGGACTATCAATTCCATACAAAATTTTATTCATCCAATTGTCTTTGATTCATAAACACATCCAATACAAGTGCGCATAACTCAACTCCCACCTTCGAAATCAAATATACAGCTTCTCAATTAATCAATCAATATATATATATATATATATATAATCTGAAACAAAACAATGACTTACAAACTCTTGTTGGCCATATATTCGAGCTCTGTGGCCCTTTACAATCGCCCGAAGGCTCCCAATAGGAAACCCTCTCACTACTCACACTCACACTCTTTCTGCAACTCTTCAAGTGTATTTTCCTCTAAAAAACCACTCATATTTATACATAGATAATGCGTTTAATTCACTCAAAATATCTCTCCACCTAATCCTCAACTAATCTATATTTTAGGTGTGGACTCAACAAAGTCCCATACATAGAATTCCTAATCTCTAATTTTGCTCCTAAACTATTTCTCTCATATCCTTTTATTTAATAAAAGAATATTTACAAAATCCTCACTTTTCTAAATTATCTCCTATTTTATTTAAAAAAGAAAAATTAATTAATAAAATAATAAAAATGTCACACCCCCTTTTCTAACATATTTACAAATGAAAAATGGCCTTGATGCTCCTGCATCATTTTTTCTTCATAATCAA